>JAOXJP010052424.1:0-15967 GCA_025762735.1 Platanus orientalis
GAACGTTAGTCTCTTACTAAAAGTAAAAAATTTCTTTTATCAATTTATGATGATAGTAAAGGGTTCTATTGGTCAATTATTAATGGAGAAATTTGACGAAAAAAGTAGTTCTAATCTTTGACAAAGAAAGGTGGACATCCTAATGCAACAAGGAATAGAAAAGCATTGAGAAGATGATTTGCCAAGCTAAATTAGTTATTAGGGGAAATTTTGAAAGATCTAGGGTAAAGAGTAGTTACCATAATTTTATTGCCTTGTAGATAATGTTCTATTTAATGCTATGGAAGAAGATTCATCTTTGAAATTATGGGAGAAATAAGAGAATCTCTACATGGCGAAGAGCTCAACTAAAAAGTTTTACTTGAAAAGACAATTGTATATCTTATATATATGGTTGAAGGTGGAGATATATTGAAACTCATAAATGTGTTCAATTAGATCTTGAATCAACTATTCAAAGTTGATTTCAATATGGAAGAAGACAAAACCCTATTTTCTCTTATCATGCTTTAGATTCGTAAAACCACTAAAATACTCTTATTTGAGGATGATACAATGGAGTTAAAAGAAGTCATGACCCTACTTTTATCTAGTAAGAATAAGAGGAAATATAGTTTTGAGAGTGCATAAGACCAAGGGTTGATGGCTCAGGGGACTTAAAGATAGGGTCATCAGAAGTAGATCAAGTGTCTAAAGGAAATAACTAACTGCAATGCTACCTTTACAAGGATTATGGCTAGATCAAAAGGGATTTTCTATATCATGTTGAGAATAATGGTAATATCTCTTTTAATGCAACATCTTTAATAGAATTAGAACAAAGTGAGGTAGAATATGAAAGAGATATTCTCACAATCTCCATAGGTATTGATAATTCTTTTGATATGTAAAATATTAGATCTGGAATGTTCTATTCATATTTTCTCTAAAAAGGAATATTTTGATATGTTCCAAAAGAAGGAGGGTGTTGTCTTATTGGGTGATGGTTATACTTGCAAAGCAGCTAGAGTTTGATAACAATCAAAACGTTCAATTAATTGAATTGCTCCTTGTTTGGTGTCACTTAAAGATGAGAAAAAGAAAATCTAATATCACTTGGCTAGTTAGATTCCGAAGGTTTTAGATACATAATTGGAGGTGGAAACATAATTATTACAAGTGATTGTATGATTATAATGAAATGGAAGAAGTACGATAATCTGTATCGCTTTATTCCATTAAGGAATACTGTTATAGGTGGAGTTCTTATAGTATCTACAAGAAGTTCGAAATTGGGTATGCAGAGTGATGTTTACAGATGGTCTTTTTCGCAATCAGGACAAAGAATTGATTTTCAAATGGTAGAGAATAGTGAGCTACCTAATAGGAAAGGAAAAAAAACCATGTTCTTATCTCGATTTGTGACTTAATACAAGAAAGGGCCTTACTTGTAATTCTCTTCTCTAGGGGTTCAATTAGAATTTATCGATGAACATTAAGTTGACATGTGAAAGTTCAAATTTTTTTTTTTTTGTAATAAAATTATAAACATGAAGGAGTTAATTGATACTAAGATTAATTAATTTAGAGTAAAACTAACTAGAGGTGGGCCCCACTGAATAGATCCTATACTATGGGTGGCCATTCGTATTGGCAAGTTGGGTTCGTGTTGTGTCAACATAAGGGTATATGACTATATGTGTCAACCCGAACCCAACCCATCTATTAATACTGTCAAAGCGGGTTGACCTGCTTTGACCCTAAACATGTTTACAGTTAACCCTAACTGGCTAATTTCATGTCGGGGTCGTGTCAAGTTTGTGGGTTATGTGGTAAATCATGTTGGTGGGTCAGATTCATGTCATATAAGGTTAAGGGTATCAAATATATGGGTCAACCCAAACCTGACCCATTTATTAATTGTGTCGAAGTGGGTCAATCCATTTGACCTAAAACATGTTTACAGTCAACCTTAACCTGCTAATTTCGCATTGGGTTCGCAGGTCGTATCAAACATTGCCACCCCTATTTTTGACTTCTTAATGCTAATTGAGAAGAAACTGCTCTATATTATAATTAAGTACAGACACTCAAAAGTGAATAATTTGTTATTTAACCACGCATTCTTACCTTTCTTAGGGTTATTTGGTTGTATAAATAAACCTAGACAGTAAGCCTAGAATGCCATCAGTTTTAGTCTGCATCAAGATACCCTAAGGGCATCCCAAGTTTGCTTGAAAATCGAAGAGCGAGAACAATCAGGCTCCTATGTGAAGTATTTTCATAATTAATTTCTTCTTGTTGTTTCAAGTTTAATAATCCCTTGTAATCTAATGTAATCCAAAGAGAAAAACAAAAACTTTCTCCCTTTCTTCAATGAATGATTGTGAAGGATGACACTCTTAGTCTCCTCCATCCATCTAGTTACATCCTCAATCTCATCACTCCATAATTGATTATTGGAAGACCCAACTTCTCAAAATTTAGTGAGTCTTGCTTAAGAGGGAACGTATGCATGTTTCTATCATAGATAGGATTTAATGGGGGAGTCTTGAAGACAGGATTTATGGAGATTTATATAGAAATGTGAATATGTAAAGGGAAAGAAAATACTCTGTAAAGGTATGGAAGGTAAGAAGAAATAGATGAGTGTTACCCATCTCTCTAGAATATCTCCATTATGTCCTTCCAACATAATTCCCACCCTAGTCATCTTCCAATGATGGATGCACTGTCTTACTCCTTGTTTTGGGGATTAATCCATTAGAAAATTATTCATGTCTTTATCAAAGAAATCACCATGTATCTCATGACATATTTTACTAGTATGGACGTTGAATAACATTATTAATTTATATCTTACAGCATAAGAAAAGAAAAGAAAAAAAAGACAAACAAATAAGTTACTTTAAATGGCATTACATTATTCCTTAAGTATGTAATACTTGAATATTTAATGTCAGATTAGGCTTTGATGTCAACAGGCTCTATCTATTTGTTACCATAGAAATGTTGACATGTAGAGTCATGAGTTCTCCCCCTACTCAACTACCAGAAAACAAATCAAAATACAAAGGGAAAAATCCAATGAAAATCTATAATATGAGATTTCATTGTGGACTAGATCTGATTTCCGTATATTCTTTTTCATTTCCGTATATTCTTGAACAATGGTGTTTATAAAAAAATAAAAATAAAAACCCTGAGAGGTTTTAGATGATAACAAGGGTACATATTGTTCAGGTGGATCTGGGTCGGGTGGAAAGATATCCAGAACTTATCCGACCATGATTTAAGGTGGGGCTTGAAACTGCTGGGCATTTTTATGGAGGCCCACTCACATGACATATTTTATGGGTTAGGTGGTATTTTGGGCTTAATTAGTTGTCAACAGATGATAGGCATTTCTACTAGGGATGCAAGTATTCAATTATTATCCGAATACGGTTAAATTTGTATTTGTCTAAAGAAAATACGGATATACATGTATCTGTTTCAATTAAATATTCATTCGATTAAAAAATATCCGATTATAAATGAACCAAATATGGATATATACATATCTGTTCCGACTAAATATCCGTATCCATTTATAATCCGTACGCGTGTGTGTGTGTGTGTGTGTTTGTAATAATAATAATAATAGTAGTAATAATAATAATAATAATAATAATAATAATAATAATAATAATAATAATTTTCTAATATACATAAATATATAGAGAGATAGAGTGTAGACCATTGGATCAAAACCAATCCAACGGTCTACACTAAAACCCTAAGTTATCATATTCTTTTTTATTTTCTTTCTAACCTTATAGGTTCTCACCATTGGCTCACTCTCATCGTTCTCTCACTCTCACCACCAGCTCTTTCACTCTCATTGTTGGGCATCGACAGTCAGCTCTATCACTCTCACTATTGGGAAGTCTTACTCTCATCGTCAAATAATCTCACTCTCATTCTCAGCGGCCAACGCTGCTTATGCCGTAGTCTCCTTCGTTGATCTTTTTCGTTTTTTCTTGTATCCAAGGTTTGATTTTGTTAATTTATTTATTTTGGGGTTCTTTGAGCTTCATTGCAGTTTGTTTGAGTTCATTTAAGATTCTAAATATTATGATTGAGATTTGATGAGGGATAATGCGGTGTGTTCAAAGATAGCTGGATTGCTTTGCATTCCTATTTCACCTGACATAGCTGTTGGTTTTTTCCTTACTTGCATATAAGGGTGCTTTGTGTTTGAGGATTTGAATTTTCTTAGATCAAGTTTTCAATTTTATTGAATCTATGTGTGTGTCTTGTTGATCATATCAAACAAACATTATTCTTACTGTGATTGATGCACAAGTCAGGATAATAATAGAAATTAGAGAATCCTGTGTGTTTGTCTTGTTGATTATATTGAACAGACCAAATCTAGTTTCGGATAGATTTTTATCAAATATTCAGATAGTTTTTATTATTTGGATATCCGTTAATTATATATTCGATATCCGTTTATAATATTTGGATATATCTGATTAATATTTGATATTTGATAAACTTAACGGATATGAATACAAACATACTTTTCAATTATCCGTCAGATAATAATTGGATTCGGATATATGTGAAAAATAAATTAGCCGGATTTGGATATACTAATGTCTGCATTGAATCTGACTCATTTGCATTCCTAATTACTAGTCTAATCTTGCAATTTATGGCCTTGGGATCTTTAACTAGTTATAGAATCATTACTACTAGCTAACATGAACCATGAGTCAATCAATAGTGGCCACATGGCAAGTTCTTATGCTGCCATGTGTAAGTCCATTTTGATAGATGGAGTTAGATCAGCATTAAGATTTTTAATTTGGAATGATTGTCTATGTTGACATAGGCCTATGTAGGCGTTCCATTGATTGACACATGATATGTTTTTTTTAATTTGGCGTCTCTTTTTTGTATGTGAACACTTTTTTGTGAGATTCCTATGTATAGATCTTAGAGGCGGGGGTGAATAGGGTTATTTAAAATTTCTTTTCGAATTACCCCAAATTAAGTCTTGATTAATTAATCTCGGTATTATATTTGAATTATGGTTATGAATAAGTTTATGTTCAATTCTATTGCATGTGAGATTGAACAATAATTGCAATGCTTAACAATGTAAATGATAGATGAGAAAGCAAACCACAGGCAATCACACATGAATACTAGATTTATAGTGGTTCGGCACAACGGCCTACATCTACTCTTAAAAAACTTACCACCGAGCTATGTAATTTTATTAAGATTGAAATTATTATAATCAAGGATAAAATTAGTAAAATCTTATTCTACTTGCCAAGCAAGCTATACCCGGTGTCTCCAGTGGGTGTGTGGTCTATGGTCTACTCTTCTAGTGTCTCTAACAGAAGAGATTTGGGTGGACACTACCGGTGTTTCTAACGGGAGAGGTCTCAACAACTTAATTAAAGTTAAGGCAAAGATTACTTCTTTAGTAAGTTGATGTTGCCTTGATCACAAGATGAGGTTGCTCCTCCTGGAGCTAGATGTAACTATCTCTCCTTAATTGCTTCTTGGTTGGCTCTTCAAGCTAGAGAGCCAATCTTGATGGGTTGCTCCTCCTTGAGCACAATATGACTATCAAGCTCAACTTTATTCACAAGGGTTTACACAACCCTTGATTCCTTCAACTTAAATATTTGTCTTAGTTAGAACAAAGTGGAAGAAGGGAATGGTCCTTTTGAGTGATGATTTTCCTATCTAAGCTTAGAAAGATTTCCAAAAGAATGGAGAGTTGAATTTCTCAATAATTTCTAAATTTTAGAGCAAAAGAGTAATGATTTTGATCATGACCATTACCTTGCTCATTTGATTTCTTCTCCTCATATATTAGACGAAAATAGTTCATGTCCATTGGATTAAAACCTTTCCAAATGGTCAAAAGATTTTAACCATTGATTACAAATAGTTTTTTAAAGTTTAGACCGTTATACAGTGTTTCCACAACTTTGGATCAATTCTAGATCGATCCAAGTGCAAAAAACACTCAGTTTCTACAACCTGAGAGTTGTTGGATCGATCCAAACTACTTGGATCGTAGTGGTTCGATCCTAGATCAATCCAAATCCTTTGTAAACTCTCTTAAAGTCTTAGGAATGCTACAGATGACTTTGGATTGTTCCTCCATGGTTCAGGAAGGTCCGTGGACCTTGGGAAACCCATCATGGAGCCTTGATTCACCTTGACTATTATACAATACCTAATTTACCTTGTGAAGGCTCAGAATGATACATGAATCCTTCGGGATTGACTTGCCAACTCCCAGATTGATCTCTTGAGACTTCTTTGACGATTGATGATGATCTTCATATTGCTTTGACTCAAGGACCTCCTAGACTCTAACATGACTCAGTTCATGTCCTAGTCTATACAAAAACATGTATTTCATAGTTCATGGAATTTACAATATATTACATTTACACTTTGGACCCCAAACACAATATGTGTCAGCTTATAATTCACCATAAACACTATAGACACTATCATCACAGAACATTTTCTTCCTTTAATTTTTATTAACTCTAAAAATCTTTTAAAATAAAGTCATGGGCTCATTATTGTCCAGCTATGCATAGTGCATGTAGGTCGATGAATTCAAACCATCTTTAGTCACACCGAAAAGCGATTAGGCTAGAATACAATGCCTAGCAAATAGGGTGACAATTAGAGCCCAGTTGGGATGGGCTAATGTCAGTCCAGTCTCACCCCCAAGTATAAAAGCATAGCCCATACATGCCCTAAACCAGAACTTAGCCCAAATTAGTCAGCTAAACAGCCCATTATAAGTAGGCTTTAAGCTGAGTACGGGTGATCAAAACTTAACAGGCGGTGGACTGTTAAGCTTATAAAATACTATAGGATAAAACGTAATATATCATATAAGTAGAAATTTATTTATATATTTTGTATGGAACATATTACATAATATAGATGATATATATTATTGTTTGGACTAGTCTGAATCCTTTAGGCCAAATTCAGCCCAAATTAACCTTACCTCAAACTTAAATCTTGGCTCAAACATGGCCCAGCCTGAAGTCATAGTCCAACCCACCAAAATTTTGAGTCTGAGCCAAGCTTTGAGCTAGAACATCCCAAGTTGCAACCCTCGTGACAATGGATATTTTGGTAAATAGAAAGATCACTACTAAGTATTTAGCTAAGACAACCTCCTTTACCTCTTGTGTATATACCAAGAAACCCTTTGTCAAGCATTATGTGCATTGATTGGAAAATTTCTCTTTACTAGGTAAAATGCTTTGGAACATTGAGAATGAAAAATCTTAGCATCCCTTTCAATTTTTTTTTTCCACAAAAAAAGAAAAATGGAAACAAATCTGAGAATACCTTTGCATCAAGATGCCACAAAATATCATAATTTTTCTTATCCTACTTGGCTCAAACCCTAGAATTGATGAAGAATATGGTTATGATCTATGGATCAAAAGGGAAATCAGGGCCCGAATACTCGGACACCATTAATGTGTTTGATCAACCTAAGCATCCAAGTATTACAAAGTTCCTTTAGTAGGACCTAGCAAAAAATTGTACTAGACAATGCCCACCGTTGATCATCATGAACATCCAAAAGATTATGATACATTGAATGGTTAGGATCATTCGATTGAGTTGATTTTTATAGTCATCTAATTGGGTTTAGTTGGAAATGGCAGGCGTAGCCCCAAACTCAATTTGGAAGTACAAATTCTAAATGTAATTCCTTCCAGGGTTGAGCTGTAGTAGCCTAATCGACTATAAGGCCTAATCAGAAATGGGCTTTGTTATTCTGTAGTAGCCTAATAGACTATTAGGTCCAATTAAAAATGGTCCTTGTTACTCTACATTTACAGGACCAACTTAATATGGGGCGTGTTAGATCAATTAGCTGGTTCAATCTTGCAATTTACAATTAATAAGCTTAGGCTTAAGAAAAATTATGGCCCAACCTATGAACCTAGTCTTTAGTGGGCTTGACTCTTGTTGGAAATATAGGCTTGCTGAAAATGTCTATAATAGAAAATTACAAACACTTAAATAAATTAGAATACTATAAGAAGAGAAGAATATGATGAACTTATCGGTTTATGCAAGTGGTGGACTAAGACATGGAAATGCATTGTCCTTGAATAGGAGTTTGTCCCTCTTTCAGACAATTCCTTAGTGCTTGAGGTGTTGATGGTAGTCAGACTCAGGATTCAACAGTCCTTCTTTTTCAAAGGTAGCACGGTCCCTTGAAGCTTTCTCGAACTTAGGTACAGCCCCAACTCAATCACATACAAAAATGCAAAAACACTTAAACAAAAAGATGAACAAAATATATTGTAGTAGTATGCCAAAATGTCCCCAACGATTGTATATACAAAAGAGGAAAACTTAGAGAATATGGAATGAAAGTGGGAGACAAAACTTTAATGGTTTGGCTCATTTTAATGCCACTTCAAATAGTCACAAGGCTTAAGCCTTAAGTAACCAAAGAAATAGAAAAAATTAGACAAGGCTCAACCACTTGTCTTGGAAATGACAAAATAATAAATCATAAAACATTTTCCAACATCTCATAGAGATGTGGGAGATAAGACTTAAGTCATGGGTATTCCCAATGGCAAGTCTCCCATCAGTTAAATCACTTGAAGAATTATATATTAAATAATTATAAAATAAATTTTGAATCACTTTAAATATCTAAGATACAACAATCCCCCACATAATTCAAACTTTAAAAACATAAAATGGGCTAAGTTGGGACTCACAACTGAAGTGCATAATGAATGTGTCTTTTGGACTATGACCAACATCTTAGGATTGACATAATAGAACTTATAAAAAACAGGTGTGATAAATTACTTGAACCTAGATTCCTTGTTGTAAGTCAGTTGTACATGTCACCCACACAACAATTTTTTATATCTTTTAGTTCTTTTGCAGTTTGATGCTATTTTAGCCCTACGCACAACCTAGATTCTCATGAGTGTTCTAGAGAACTGGTCCATGTTCTCATAGGAAGTGGCCCCACTTCTACACCCACATAAGTGAGTCTATCAAGTGTGCACTGCAACTATAACGTACCACCTATAAAGGATAGAAACTCATTAAGAGTTATTAAACTCATCCCTTTCTTTGTTATAGTTTACACTATCCATATCATAGGGAAAGGGCACTAATGATAATGCTTGCATTGAAATCAACACAATGACTTGTTGTTACCCATTAAACCTACTTCCTAAAGTAACACGTAGGTTGGATTGTCATCAATGGTTATTCATCTAAATGGGCTTAAGCTCCATCCCCCTCGATGTTCCTATCATATGCTCTCTAGTTAGTGGTTTAGTTAGAGGATCAACTAGGCTCATTTGTTACCTTACAAACTTAAGACAATTACCCCATCAAATATCAGCTTTCTTATTACATTGTGTCTTAGAAAAATGTGTCATTCCATTATATATTTTACTAGTAGCTCAAGCAATGGCAGTTATGTTATCACAATGTATTGAGATAGATGGGATAAGCCTTGGACATAAAGGCACATCGGTCATCAAATTTTGAAGCCATTCAGCTTCATCTCTTGCCTTTTGCAAGATGATAAACTCCAACTTTATTATAAATAGAGCCACACATGTTTGTTTGGATGATTTCCAAGACACTGCTCTTTTACCAAGTGTGAACATAAATCCATTATAATGTAAACCCAAATTAGTAGTACCATTTAGGTAATTCAACACACTAATGATTGCACTCTAATGGTCTTTGCTTGGTTTATGAGTATATTTGCTAAGTCTATTAACTACATAATTAATGTCAGGTTTTGTACTATTTGTTAGATACATTAAGCTACTACTAATTCTTGCATATTCCTTTTGTAATACAATAATACCTCTATTTTTTAAAGATGTTTACAAGGATCATAAGAAGTAGAAACCGGTTTGTAATTTATTTATCCAAATTTATTTAGTATTTTTTCAACGTAATGTGGTTGAGATAAGCATATTCCATCATTGGTTCTTATTATTTTTATTTCTAAGATTGTTAGCTTTCCTAGATCCTTTATATCAAATTTAGATGATAGAATTTTGTTGTACATATAGCAACATCTAAAGTGGTGCCAAATATCAACATATAAACATATAATAATGCCAATACCATTAGAGAATTTACTATAAACACATTTATCACAATCATGCACAATAAATCCATTGTTAATCATGGTATTATCAAACTTTTCATGCCATTGTTTAGGAGCTTGTTTAAATCTATATAAAGATTTAACTAGGCTATATACTTTTCTTTTTTATCCTTTTACTATAAAGCTTTCAGATTATTCCATGTAAATTTTTTCTTTTGAATCTCCATTTAGAAAGATTATTTTAACAACCATTTGATGTATTAATAGTTTATGTATTGAAGCAATTGCCATTAGGATTCTAATAGTAGTAATCTCAATCATAAGTGCTTAAGTATCAAATAAATCTAGATCTTTCTTTTCTCTAAAGTCTTTAGCTACTAATCTAGTTTTAAATTTATCAATTGAAACATTTGGCTTTAGCTTCTTCTTAAATATCCATTTACATTTTATTGTTTGGTTCCTTTAGGTAAATCAACTAATTTCAATGCGTGATTATTCATTATAGATTCAATTTCATTATTAATATATTCTTTCCAAAATACTACATCTATAGATGTTATGGTTTCTTGATAGGTCTTAAGATCTTCATCTATTAAAAATGTGTAATAGTCCTTTACAAAGACTTTAGCTTTCTTCTGTCATTTGTTTTATCTTGGTTTAACTTCTTCAACTCCATTTTGATAATTCCTAGTTAAATCTCCATTACAAGATTCCTCTTATAATTTTTTTTTATTTCTTTTTGTTTTTAAACTATATTCTTTATAGGGAATATATACTCAAAATATTCAGCATCTTTACTATATTCTTTATAGGGAATATATACTCAAAATATTCAGCATCTTTTGATTCTATTGAAGTATTAGGTTCTAGAATACTATATTTAGATTTTAATATGAAAAATCTATATGTAGCACTTATTTCAGTATATCCAATACACAAGTAAATGTTCTAGGTCCATTTTTTTTTATTTATTTTGGGTAATCCTACTTTTGCTAAGCACCCCAACACTTTAAAGCATTTTAGATTAGGTATTCTATTGAACCATAATTCATAAGGTGTCTTTCCGATCTTCTTATGTGGTATTCTATTTTGTATATGACATACCGACATAATAGCTCCCCCCCCCACAAGTTTGGGTGTAGACTCGAATTAATTAGTATAGATTTCATCATTTCTTTAAGAGTTATTAGCTATTTCATTTTGTTTGAGTAAGGGGCTGCAGTTTCAAGTATAATTCCATGTTTTTAAAAAAAATTCACTAAATGAGTTAGACTTCTACTCTCCTCCTCTATCCGATCTTAATCTTTTAAGTTTTCTTTCTAATTGGTTTTTTACCTCAATTTTGTATTTTATAAAGTATTTCTAAAACTTTATCTTCATGTCTTAGTACAAAGATTTGTGTATCTAGCTTAATTATCTACAAAGGTTATGTACTAACATTTTCCTTCTCTAGTCAGGGTTAACTTTTAGTCTCCTAGATCACTATGTATGAGACTTAAAATTTTAGATTCTCTTTTTATAGCTTTATGAGGTTTTCCAATAAACTTGGTTTCAGTACATATTTTACATTTTTCAAATTCTAAATTTTTTATTTCAGGTATTAAGCTAAGATTTTTTATCCTTTTTAGATATAAAATATTAATGTGACTTAATCTTCTATGCCAAACATCAAGGGATTAAACAATATAAGCATAAGAGAATGAAATTCCATTCATAAAAACATTAAGTATATAAAGATTTCCATTACAATATCCTTTGCCCACAAATACCTCATTCCAGTTCAAAATAATTTTGTTTGATTCAAAAGTAAGTTTAACCCTAGCCTTATCCAAAAATGTTCCAGATATGAGATTCTTTCTAATATCCGGAACATGAAGAATATGATCAATTAAAACAAGTGTCATCCTAAAAGTCAATTTCAGGTTGATCCTCCCCTTTCCAACCACGCGGAAGGTTAGAGCATTACCCATGTAAACTTATTCTTCATCCCCTACTTTCTCATAGGAGGAAAACATGTTTCTGTCCCCACAAATGTGGCATGTGGCCCCAGTGTCCACGATCCATTTCTTGTTATTTTTAGCAAGATTCACTTATGAGAGAACGATGACAACAATTTCATCTTCCTAGGCCATGTTGACTTAAGTCTTGGTAGATTTCAATTATTCTTCTTCCAGTGTCTGCAAACAACTGCATGGTAACTTGGTTTCCCATAGACAAAACATTCTCCTTTTATGTGTTTCTTGTTATTCCAATTTTTCTAAAAATTTTCATACTACTTGGGTTTAAATTTTTCTTTGGCATCATTGTTTTTCTTATCATATTCTTCAACAAGATTAGCCTTGGAAACTAGTTCCTTAGCCTTTTCATTAAAGTCTTGTGAACGGTTCTTGTCTTCAATCTTAATCTGAACGATTAAGTCTTCCAAGGTAAGCCCCCTTCTCTTGTATTTAAGGGAAGACCTATAGTCCTTTTAAGAGGGTGGTAATTTTTCAATCATTGATGCGATTTGAAAATCATCATCAATCATAATCCCTTCACCAAGGATTTTATTCAAAATATTTTGGTGTTCATGTACTTGATCCATAATAGGTATCTCATCAACCATTTTAAATTCCAGAAAACAGCCTATAACATACATATTGATACTTTCATCATTAGAGGGATATTTCTTAGATAAAGCATCCCATATATCTTTAGCATAAATATGAAGACAATCAACATAAAATAATTCATTTGATAAAGAATTCTAAATATAATTCTTATAAAGTCTATCAGCTATGTTCTAAACCTCACTCTTTCCAGTCTTAGCAGGTTCATGTAGTTCATCATTCTCAGAGGGTATAGGTTCAATCAACACATTTCCCAAACAAACATTAACTTTTGCTACCAACACCTGAAGTGTTTTCCCTCAAAGGGTTCAAGTTTAGATAGTTTGGGTACAAGGATAGTTATTTTCCAGCAAGACAAAAATTTAGATTCAAGATTGTTGGAAATATATGCTTGCTGAAAACATCTATAACATAAAATTACAAACACTTAAAATAAAATAGAATAGTAGAAGAAGAGAAGATAATGATGAACATATCGGTTTATCCAAGTGGTGGACTGAGGCATGTAAATGCAGTCCTTGAATTTGAATTTGTCTTTCTTTCGGATTAATTCCTTAGTGCTTGAGGTGTTGATGATAGTCAGACTCTAAGATTCAACAATCTTTCTTCTTTAAAGGTATCACAGTCCCTTGAAGGCTTTCTCGAACTTAGGTACAACCCCAACTCAGTCACATACAAAAATACAAAAACACTTAAATAAGAAGATAAAGATAATATATTGTAGTATGAAAAAATGTCTCTAGCTATTGTATATATAGAAGAGGAAACCTTAGAGGATAAGGAATGCGAGTGGGAGACAAAACTTTAATACTTTGACTTATTCCAATGTCACTCCAAATGGTCATAAAGTTTAAGACTTAAGCAAACAAAGAAAAAAAAAATAGAGAATAGTAGACAAGCCTTAACCACTTGTCTTGGAAATGACAAAATAATAAATCAAAAAACCTTTTACAATATCTTAGAGAGAGATGTGAGAGACAAGACATAAGTCATGGGTAATCCCAATGATAAGTCTCCCACCAGTCAAATTACTTGAAGAATTATATATTAAATAATTATAAAATAAATTTTGAATCACTTTAAATATATAAAATATAACAACTCTAACTTATTTTGGGGAATCATGGAGCTAGAGATGGGGTTCAGATATAACCAAAACATAAACCATAAAGAACTATTTTTTTTAGACTATTACATGTATAACACAGTGCACCGAAATCCCTTCACTACAATCCTTTCTGAAAGCTTCCATAGGGATTTCTCAATAGGACCAGTTAAGATGAAACACATCCATGTAAGGAGGATTTTCTTTCATACGTAGGGTAGTGAAGAGTTTTTCAATAATTACATAACATGAATAACCAAATACCCCCTAAAACTTAGGGTGATAGCAAGTTAGTACATACCAAAAATGGAACTAGACTATCAAAAAATAAATTTGAATTTTTCCTAGGAGATTGACGGCTGAAGCTTTTTTCTAACATAGGAGATTGATTGATAACTTTAGAGGGAAGATAAAAGATATTGACTTAGGGAAAGTAAGTTGTGGGATCCCTAGAGTGATGATCTAGTGGATTCTAAGAAAGAAAGGATTCTTAAGTAAATACATTGACATAGTTTAAGAGATAAGTGAGCTACAAAATTACAATAGGTTTACAACTTTGGCATTATGCTATCTCTTTTTATTTGTTATAGATGAGATGATCAGGCATATAGAAAAGAGAGGTTCCATGGTATATATTATTTGCTAATGATCTGTTTTGAATTTAATTGATGAGATTAGATAAGGGGTAGATGATAAGATAGAAATATAGAGTAATGTTGTGGAACCAAAGATTTAAAGATAGACCATACTAAAACAAAATATATAAAATGAAACTATAAGTAAATAGAGGTAGTAAATATGGGAGAGTAATTAAGAGTGTGACCAAGAGATACCATAGAGCAGTCATTTTCTTTTTCTTGGTTCACTTAGTAACATGGGACAGATTTAAGAGGATGTTGTCCATAGAATTAAAGTGAGGTAGATGAAGTAGAGGGGTAATGCTAAAGTGTTGTATGATTGACCCATATCATTAAAATTGAAAAAAATAAATTTGTAAGACACTTATAAGACCAGCCATACTTTATGGAGTAGAATATTGGATACTCAAGAAACAACACATACATCAATGAGCATACATCTAACATAACCAATTGCACCTATGTCTTTAATTTGCATGAGAAAATAATATTTAACCATTTGATTTATGCATTATTGTTAGAAGCTTTCAAGAGTTGTAATAGAATTATTCTTTTACTATTCAAATGATAACATGAAAATTCATAGTGGCAATAATATTACGAAATCTGATTTTTCCCCTGTTAATCTTTTAAGAATTCAATGGTAGATCTAGGTCCTTTGAACTTGAGGCATGTGGTGAGCTATGGAACCCCAAACTATTCTACCAATCTTGCTAATCCATAAATGTATATATTATAAACATTAGAAATTATGAATGGTGGACAAGTTTGCTAGGTTTGTTGTCTGGCATAGAGATCAAGATGACTAAGGATTCTTGCACGTGAAAGCTTACGTGGTGGCCCACATGGACTCTACGCATTGGTCACATCGCCTTGTCCTCATGTGGTATATTTTAAACCACTAGCTACTTTCCATGTGGAAATATGTCCTTTTAACCCACAAAAGGCCCTTCAAATAGGCATATCATTTAAACTAAAATCACAACTCATTAATGACTAGCTTATTGGGATAAGAGTGATAGAGAGATGGTGTGAATTAAGGCACTGAATTAGTGTCCAATTCAAGGGGTCATATCTAATGATTGGTCAAATTGCCAATGTCATTTCTCCATTGATTAAGAGAGAGAGAGAGAGAAAGAAAGAGAAAGAGAGAAAGAGAGTCATCCAGTGAAAAGATATAGCCTTTAGGAGTTTGGCCTTTAATATGTGAAGGTAGGGAGAAATCCCATGTCTAAGGATGAACCTAGGGTGGTAGTGCATTCGTTGGAATGCCGTCAGCTCTGTGTTGGGCATAAATGGCCTTCCGGAGTTTAGTCCTCCTTTGTGCATCATGAAGGAAGATTACTATTCTTGAACATAAAAATTAGTAAAGTTCATTGATCAATCAAATATCTAAATATATTTTCCCATGATCACCATATGAATCTCTAAGATCTAATCTTAAAGGAAGTTTAGAATTACCTCA
>JAOXJP010052445.1:0-30226 GCA_025762735.1 Platanus orientalis
GGGTTATAACTGTCATTTTAACTTAGGGTATTTTTGGAATAGAGATAAGTGAGGTGTGCTTACAAAAACTTGAGGTGCAAATATTAACTCCCTAAAAAAAAAAAGTAAAATTAAAGACAAATCCTGGGGATAGCATGTAGATCACTTGGGTTTCCTTGAAAACCTTGATCTTGGCTTCTACAAAGGTTGGAATTTATCAAGCCATGATAATGCCACTGCATCACTAACCCATTCAACCAGGCCTCCATCTCCTTCCTAATTGAATTTCTTCATCCAAACAACTTCTATTTACAGTGCAGACTTGCGGCCCTTTTAAAGATCATTCCCCTCCGTAATTTCATCAAGAAATCATACAACCTAATTCCCCTAAACCCTGCAACACTGTTCCCCTGGAGATTAGAGTGTGTTTCACATCAGAAATCCAATTCACCCTGGGTTATTATTTGCGGCAGTACCTGTGGCTTGTTTCTTGCTGTTGGACTGATCAACAGTAAAGAGAACTTATTATAAAAGCTTGCGGCAGAGTGTTCTTGTGTTCTGATAGTGATCTCTGGTGTTTCCCTCAAGTGCTATTGATTTTACCTGGAGTTCAGAGCAGGTTTCTGATATATACCTGCGGTAGAGGTATTGCAGAGTTCTCATTTATACTCTTCACCATAATCAGTTTTCATGAGTGGTGGTATTTATACTTGAACACTGTTGCCTGAAACTTCTCTTAAGACCAGTCCCATACTACCTCTGAAAGTCAGTCTCCATAGCCTATAAACTCATCCCTGTTTGCCCAACTTTGAGTTCCTGATTTACCATCAACTTGTTACCAAATCCCTGCTCCAGAAACCCAGCCTGGGTCCTTGCTTTAAATCCTGGTTGTGGTCCCTTTTACTAGTCTGAAATCTTATCAGAGTTATCACATAACTTTCAAATACCCTTACAGCCTCCCTTTTAGATCCATGAGTCCCTGCTGTTTCTGTCCTTAAACCTGGACATGAACCAACCTTGTGGTTGGAACACACGAGCTCCCATACCAGTCCCAGTCCGTCTGTTTAGTGAACCTATAATCCTTGCTGTTTGGCCAAACCTGAACCTAATTAAATCCAATATTTGACCCCAAAGACAACTCAATAGCTGAACCATATTGCTATACCCGAGACCCTTATCCTAATTCCTAATGTTTCTTGTCAATCTCTTCTTATATCTTGTTGTTTTCGTGCATCCATATGTCATAGAACTCTCTTTGTTAAGGTGGTTGGATATTGTTGGCTTTTTACAGTGTCGTCCTTCGCTTCTAGAATTGCCCCAAACTGTCCTAGTTCTTTGGGCCCATAACCCACAGGTAAACAGCCCCCTTTCATTGGGTTGTCCTGCATCACCCTGAAAGGGCATGCCAAATGATATGAGGCAACCTATCAATATCTATAATCCACCATTCCCAAATCAAGTCCTGGAACTAATAAGGGAAAACCCACGGGATTTGAAGATGAGAGAAAGTAGCCCCAAACCCTATTTGCCACAGGGCAATGCACAAAGAGATGATTGATCAATTCCTCCTCTCTCTCTTTCTTTTCTTTCTTTCTTTCTTTCTTTCTTTTTTTTTTTTTTTTTTTTTGAATAATAGAATTTTCATCAAATTTTAATAAAAAAGCACTAAAAAAGGGGGATGAAGCATCCCACACAAGCAGAAAATAAAAAGACCAAAGAAAACAAAACAAAAGGCTATTCCAGGCCCATAGCAGATCTCCAATCCCCCAAAAGGCCACCCCTAAGATCATTGTCACATTTTGAATACTTCCCGGCCCAAAAGAGAAGTAAATTTTTTGCATACATGTGGATAGACCACTCAGCATAGCTGTTAAATACTCTATTATTCCTTTCTTTCCACACCAACCACCAAACTGCTGAAACCATGCGCCAAATCTTCTTGCCTTTTGGATTAAAAGCAATGGTCCATCAGCTAGACAGGAAACTAGCCGCATTAAAAGAAGAAACCCAAGTCATTCCAAAATCTTTCAGCATAGCATTCCAATCATCTACCACATATGGACAATGAAGCAGAACATAAGAGGTCGATTCCCCATCCTCATAGCACAGTAAGCAAATATTGGGTAGAACCATCCATTTTCGTCTTAACGCATCCTTTGCAGAAATCTTTCCTAAAGAAGCAGTCCACACGAAGAAACGCACCTTCAGAGGGATCATATGATTTCAAATTTCCTTCCAAGGAATACCAAGGTCCCAAGAGGAATCAATAAGACTTTAACAAGATTTCACCAAGAAGCTGCCCCCTCTACTAACACACCATCTTCTTTAATCAGCCTGGTTGACACAAACAGCCACATTTTTTTTTGATAATCAACGATGATTTTATTAAAAGACAGAATAAAAATACAACATAGTGATACAGCTATAGAAAAGCCCTCACAAACTCAAAAAGGAGTGTTTTCACCAATGAACAAAGATTTTTGCCCAACCCCCCAATTTGCCAACTCATCTGCAAGTGTATTTTGTTCCGGAGGAATATGAAAAAAAGTGCAACGTAATTCCATTGCAATCTCGTGGATCTCGTACATCAAATTCCACATTCGCCAAGATTTGCTTTCCTTGCCTTGCCCCCATCCAACAACCACCTCGGAGTCCCCCTCTATGATGCACTCATAAAAGCCCATTTTTTAAATTCCCTTATCCCCAAGAGCAGGGCAATCGTTTCAGCCTTTGCGGAGTTGCATGGATCCAATGGACCCCCCATAGCTCTACTAATACATCCATTGTGGTCTCGAATGACATAACCAAAACCCGTTGGACTAGGATTCCCTTTTGATGCCCATCAAAATTTAGCTACCACATACCAATCGGGGGAGGGCACCAAATTAAAGCCCGCTGAATTTGGGTGGTAGAATAAAAGCAATTAAAGGAAGTCCACCAGTCCTATAAAAAGTCAGACAATGGGAGGCCTTTGAACTCCAGTGTGACCAACAGCCAAGTACCCATATCCCTGATAATTGCCTCAATCACCTCATTGCATTCACGGGATTTTCCAAGGAAAATTCTGTTGTTCCATTCCTTCCAAATATCTCATAAAATTGCATGTAAGAGGCCTTCCCCAAATCGCTTGCTTCTAAGATTTGCCCCATAGCTCCACTGTGATAAGAATAGATCTGATATTGTTCTTGGCATCACCGAATTTATCCCCATTCATGATATAAAATAAATCCATACCTTGTGACTGAAAGAACAATGGAGAAAGATATGGTTGGCCGTTTCCCCATCCTTTTTGCATAATGAGCACCATTGGGGAGATAAGCGCATGTATGGTCGCCTTTTTTACATCATATCCATAGTGTTGATGTGACCTAAAATTGTTGTCCATGAGAATGCTTTTACCCATGGAGGTACAACCGGTTTCCAAACCAAGTGATGTGGAGAGTATCGGAAAGGGATGGCTCAATGAGAGCATTGAAAAATGATTTACAAGAAAACTTCCCCGAAAATTCAATGATCCAATCCTCTCATCCTTGACTAAAGTAGAGAGGAATAACTCTTTTAAAGAATCTAGGATGGATATAAGAATTTGGGCCTCCCAATCATAAAGCTCTCTTGAAAAATTAATATTCCAAGACAGACCATGAGAAGATATGGATAGAATGTCAGCCACCACAACCTCTTTTTGGGTAGAGATACGATATAACCGAGGATGTAAGGAATAAAACTTGACTCTCCCCACAAAATTTCTTTCCAAAATTTAATGGATTTGACATCCCCTATGACAAATTTAGTATAAGGAGGAACAATGGGTATAATTGACATATGTTCTTCCATAACGGAGACCACAGAGCATTTGGTTGAAAAAGATAGTCCCACCCATTTTGGTGGATCCCATATTTATGAGAAATTGTGGAATGTCATAGAGTATCTCTTTCCTTTGAAAACTGCCATAGACATTTCCCCATCAATGCTAAATTCCTTTCCTTAGTGTTTCCAATTCCCAAACCACCCTTAGATTTAGGACGACACACATCCTTCCATTTCACCAGATGATCCTTCTTCCCACAAAAAATCCCTCTGACATTTCTCCACTTGCTTAATTACCTTCGCAAGCATTTTGAAAATCGACATATAATAAACTGGTAAATTAGATAATGTAGCTTTGATTAGTGTTATTCGGCCCCCTAAAGATATATAAGATCTTTTCCACACCGCCAATTTATTATTGACTCTTTCAATTACAGGGTCCCAAAGAGACGAAGATCTTGGCACACCACCCAATGGCAGTCCCAAATAGTTAAGAGGCCATGAACCAGTTTTGCATCAAAGAATTTAAGCATACAATTCTAACTCCTCCCTCTCCACCTCAATACCAGCCAACTTAGTTTTAGCCATGTTAATTTTGAGCCCTGAAATTGCTTCAATCTCCAAACTTACTCCTCCTCCGCTCGGAAGAAACACATTGTGTCATCGGCAAACTAAAGATGATTGACAGAAAAACCATTGCTCCCTATAGCATAACCATCAATGGTTCCCGTGGTCTTCGTTCTAGCCATCAATTCACTAAGCGCATCAACCACAAGGATGAAAAGGAACGGGGATAGTGGATCACCTTGCCAAATACCCCTTTGAGATTGGAAAAATCCTTTTGATGTACCATCTAATAAAATGGAAAAATGTGGTTGATCTAGGCATCCCATTATCCATCTGGTCCATCTTTCCCCAAAACCTTTTTGCTTTAACACCCATAAAAAGGAAATCCCAGTCCACTCTATCATATGCCTTTTCCAAGTCAATCTTACATACCAAACCAAGCTCCCTTGCTTTTTTCCTTCCATTCACACATTCACAAGCAGTCAAAATTCCATCCAAAATTTGTCACCCTTATTCCCCTTAGTCTAATTGAGAGAACCTTAGCAATAATTTTGTAAAGGCTGTCAGTCAAACTAATAGGCCAATACTCTGATAATTCCTTCACCTCATTCTTTTTTGGAAGCAACGAAAGAAAAGTGGCATTGACACTTTTGCATATGACCCCCCTTTCATGAAATTAAAAGAATACCTTCATAATATCATCACAAATAAAGTCCCAACGTTCCTGGTAGAATAGCATAGAAAAGCCATCGGGACCCGATGATTTGTCTTTTTCCATGCTAAATATCACACTCTAAACTTCCTCCACCTCAAACAGTTTCTCAATCATCATCACCAAAATTCTCCAGGCACACGAGGTGCCATTCAGGGTTCCAGGTCTAGAGAAGCACCCCTCTCAACCCTTCACAGTAGGGAGCCTAAGCCGGATGAAGTTGGTTGAGGATGTCACCAACCCCAAGAAGAAAGGGGTGAAGCTCAACCCTGCGAAGGCCACCACTGCCTCCATCAAAGCCACAGTGATGTCCCTGCTTCACACCGTCATTTAGAAGCTCTCAAGGGTCATCCGCAACCAGAAGAGGAACTCTTCCAATTTGAAGCTGGTGGTTGCTCGGGTGTCTACACCAGAGAACCCGTTGGTGCCGAAGTTTGCTAGTGATAGCACGATGGACTACCCAGATGAGGAGTTCACTGATAACTCTGAGGAGGGAGGAGCAGCCTAAAATGGGCAAGATGATGGGAGGTGGCTTCCCTCGGAAATGGAGGTGGGGAGGAATCTGTTGGAGAAGACAAAGGAGACAATGAAGAAGGAGAAGAAGTACGACATGAGCCTGAGGGCTCGAACTATGCTGAAGGGGATGATTGAGCATTTCCTGCTCATGTTTACGTTAATGTTTATGTTTTTGTTAGAACACAAGGGTCATTTCTTCGTTTTTGTTTAGTCAGATTGATTGTCATGTAAAGGCCTTGACTCTTATGGCTTCTTATGTATCTAACTTCACTTGTAATTTTTGCACATATCAATAAAATGACTTGTTGCTTTTTATCTAGTTTTATTATTTACTCTTTCGCTGCTTGTTCTGATTTTTGCTAGACCTTGCCAGTTCAAGGCAAAATGGGGGAGAGATAACATACTCTTTTGGAGAGGTAGCAGACTATTTTTGAGAGTAGCTTAGTAGTGGGATGGTGCATCTACCATGGGGGAGTATATATTCTTGTGGGGATATATACAAACTAAAACCAAATGCTCAAATGCTAACCCTAAACTAAAATGGAAACATGTATGATACACATCATTGGCTACATAATTGCTCCCATGCACACTGTTTATTTCTATCTATATATGTTCCACACGCTTGGCTTAAGAAAGGTATGTGTGTTTGTGTGCAGGTGATGGTGAGTAGATCAAGATACTCAAAGACATAAATGTACTTTTATTCTTCTTATGTATCTTGTATTGGTGATGGTAGTTGGCATGTATTTTGGGGGAGTGGGTTTCTATGCCTTTGGTGTAATTTTGGTGATGGGGTGTTGATGTAATTTGGGGGAATGGGCTATTGTGCCTAGTGGCTACTGCCAAGAGTATGGTTTTTGCCATGAAATTGACAAAGGGGGAGATTGTTAATGCATGTGCATCATTTTTCAATCCATGGACAAGTATGAAACACTCAAGCCTTGAAGACTATGACTCAAGATGGCTTCTTGTTGACATTATTCTCAACCTGCCTTCTTCTTTAAGTTTGCATCCTTTGGGACTTAATGTCATTAGTCATCTTCCTACAATCCACCTTGATATATCATTCTAATCCACAATAGAAGCAATAGAATAGGGGCTTGCTTGAGTTATAGGATTGGGAGGTGTTCCTTCTAGGTGGTTCATTCTTGAAGGATTGTTGTGGTCTCCTAGGTTGTCTAGATTGTCCTTTGGGCATCCTAGAAGTAGAGGCATCCCCTTGATACCCTTTTGAGGTAGAAACCTTATTGGCTTGAAACCTATTGCATGCCTCCTTGGCATAAGAATAAGGTTGAGCTTTGGGAGAACCTCTAACCACTTGAGCATAAGACCGAGATTGGGTTTGAGTTGGTCTTTCCCAAGCTCTACCTTGATTCATGGGAGTTTTTTCCTTGAATAAGGTGTTTGATCTCTTCTCAAATCCCTTTGGCCTTTGATAAGGCCTTTAGGGCTCTACTTTCTTCTTTCCCTTTTTGGACGGTTGAAAAGGTGGTTGAGCCTTGCTGGTGGCTTTGACAAAAGAGTTGTAGGACCTTTGTGTAGATGAAGAGGCACTAGGATTTGAGCCAAATCCAAGACCGGTCATGTCTCCATGATCCTTTCTCATGGCGATCATACTTTACAGATACTCATATCTTTGAGCCACCATAGACACGGCCTTTCTATTGTCCTCTTCAAGTTCCTTGATTTTCTTGAGATAATCAAGGGCCTTCCTTGTGATGTCAGCACAAGTTATGTTCAGACCCTTGTTTCTTTTGATCAAAGCCTTAACTTGGGCCTTCCTTGTGATGTCAGCACAAGTTATGTTCAGACCCTTGTTTCTTTTGATCAAAGCCTTAACTTGGTCCTCTAACTCTTGGATGAGAGACCCATCACTAGTGGCCTCATCCTTTTCCTCTTCCAAGGCTTTGAGTTTTTCCTCAAGCTCTTGAACCTTGATAGACAATTTTTTGTTGTCCTCAAGGAGCCTATTCTTCTCATGTCTTCTATTGTCTTTTTCTAGACCTAGAAACAATCTAGCATCATTTAGTTTCTTTTCTAGGTTGCTAATTTTTAGACTCATCTCCTCCGTAGCACTAAGGAATGATTGGTTTTCTTTAGAGAGTTCAAATTCTCTTTCACTCTTCGAAAAGGACCCTTGTTGGAGGATTGAGATGGTGTCTTCTAGGGACTTTGACTTTTCAGTCAACTCACTAATTTCCCTCTTGAGTTGTTTATTTTTCTTTCCTAGCTCGACACTTTGGACGAAGAGATCATCAAAAGCCTCTTGGGTATCATAGATTTCCTCTTCCTCTTCATCATCTCCATCATCCTCACTACAAAGTCACTAGTATCCATAAGTGACCCCATAGGAGTGCCATAAGTCATGAAGGCTTTGATCTCTTACGAGGGATCCTTCTCACTACTTTGAGAGTCATGCTCCAAAGCCTCGAAGTCATCTTCCCAAGTTACAACCATGGTCTAACCTTTAGGCTTGAACTTATTTTTTTATTGTAGCAATCCTCGGCAATGTGTCATCTCCCTTTGCACTCATAACAAATGAGAGGTTCTTTAGAGAAGTCCTTATAGCCCAAGTAGGACATTTTCATTTGTTTGTTCTTGGAGTAAGCCTTAGTATTCCTCCGAAAAAACTTTTTGAACCTTTTAGCCACTAGGGCTTAGTCATCATCCGAATCTTCATTTGATTCGAAAGGTTCTTCCATTTTTAGGGCTATGCCCTTCTTCTTGCAGGGTTCCTTGATGGTCTCTTCAAAGGTTTGAAGGGAACCAATCAATTCTTCAAGCTTCATCACTTAAAGATTCTTACTCTCTTCTATAGCAGCTACTTTAGGCCTAAACCTCTTTGGGAGGGACCTAAGAACCTTCCTAACAACATTTGACTAGGGAATGTCTTCTCCTAGGCTTCTCATAACATCTACCAAGTTGGATAACTTGGCGTTGAACTAGGAGATCTCTCCAATATCTTCCATCCTAAGAGCTTCAAGTTGGGTTGTGTACATTTAAAGCTGACATTTTTACGGCACTCATACCTTCATGAGTGACCGAAAGAAGCGTCCATGTTTTCTTTGTCTTTTTGAAATGAGCTATCCTCCTAAACTTATATGGAGCTAAACCATTTGCTATGGCATTCAATGCCTTAAAGTTGAACTAGTGAGCATCCGTCTCAGTGGGAGTCCACTCAATTCGTGGTTTGTCGGGCTATGTATAGCCATCGACTATTGCACTCCAAACCGTAGGGTCGTATGAATTAAGGAAGATCTTCATCCAAGATTTCCAATACTCATACTCACTTCCATTGAAGAATGGAGGTATACTAATGGACATACCACTATCTTTTCTAGCCATCTAGGATTTTTGCTAGGACCTTACTCGGGTTGTTAAGCTTTATACGAGTAACCTAAGCTCTGATACCAATTGAAATGCCTATTAGGCTATCCTAGAGGGGGGTGGATAGGATATTAAGATTCTTCTACCCCTTTTTCAATTGTTGGGATTGATTTTAATTAAATTTTAATTTTCTTAAAATTAATCCAAGTGAGTGTGTGCTACAATGTGTCTACTTAAAATTATTGTCAAACACGTTAATGGTTCGGCACGATGGCCTACGTCCACTCTTTTAAAGTTCACTCTTGAGCTTAGGTATATTTCATTTAGATTGTCAAATACAACCTACGTAAAAAACATACAAAACCTATCTACTTACACAAAGCAAGCTACACAATACACTCGGTGTCTCCAACGAGTCTTATCAACTTCCGATGTCTCTGGCAGAAGCAAAACAATATTAGAACAAATGAATGCAAGAGAATAGCAAGTATTACCACTAGATAGTTGATGTTATTGTTCTTAACACTGTAGGAGTGGTCCTTGTTGAGCTAGTTTGCCTTAGTAAACCCACATTTCTTCAAGCTTTAGCTATAGAGCTTCTAGAGCTTAGCCAACCACAAAGGGGTTTCCTCTAGGAGAACCCAAACCACACCTCTCACAGAAATATTAGCTAAGTAGAGTAGAGAGGGAAAGAGAGTGAGTTTCTTGAGTGACAATCAAGCTCTTAAGCTCAAACAATGATGAGGTAGACCGTTTTCACTCTTGGCATCTCACTTTTAGCAAAGGAAATAACACTCTCTTAAATGCTTGAAGTGTTTACCCTAATAGGAACGTTTCCCTTTTATAGGGAACGGAAAAGGCTAACAATCCTTGAATTGGAATCTTTTCAAACAAGCAAGTGATATGAGCTTTTAATTTAAAAACAAAATTTGTGGTTCTTGAAATTTTACCCAGGCATGATCACGAGGCTCACTTCAGTAGGCACATGTCAGAGCACGTGGAAGGCTCATGACTTAAGTCCATAACCAATCTATGATCGATCATGGATTTTGTGATCAAACACGGAGGGTTTGTGACCCAAGTTCATGATCAATCATGAGGAAGGCCCCCACCTTTCGGGTGTGAATTTTGAGTATTTTTTCTGGTTGTGATCGATTACGGGGTGTATGATCGATCACAGACAATCATTTTCCTGTCCTTCCTCCTGTGATGCCTTCCAAGTCCCAATGGACTAGGGTCTTTTGGGATGTTCCAAGATGTGTGAAAACACATTTTGGTCCTCTCTACATGCAACCTAATGAGCTACATGCATGCCTTCACCTTTTGGGTGTTGGAAACCCATCTTGAGTCATGGTCTTCAAGCTTGAGTCTTTCATACTTAGTCCATGGATTGACAATGATGCACATGCATCAACAAATATGGTACAACTCATCAGGAGATCCCAAACGATTGGACAAAAGCTCAACAGAATTTGACACAGGCAAATATGAAGAAGGAAAGGAATAAATATTAGGAATGGAACTAGGAACAAAAGAAGGAGAAGTACATAGACCTAAGGACAAAGATTGTTGATTGGAAACTTGCGTACCTTCAGAGTTCCAACCGTCTCGTGCGACCTCAGCAATGTCCATAGTGACTGAGACCATCAAAGGGAGAGATTCAGGTTCGGTAGGGGTACCCGTATACACTACAAGCCTTTTGTCATGCTCCTTAACAGCCACATTCATTAACCTCTCCAAGAGATTGAAGATTGGATGAATTTCCAAATCAAAAGCAGCTCTCCTTAAAATCGGCTGCCAATTCACTTGATTGTATCTCAACTCCATGACACATCGAGTGTTGTTTTCTACCTGGGAATTCTGCCCAAAGATTGGACCTTTGAGATCTCTGCAGGATTTCCTCTCTTCTTCTAGAACCCCGCAATTCCGGATAAGTTCTGATTATTGTAGCAGTTCTTGTTATTAATTAATGATGAGATTTTTCAGGGTTCAGCACTACTGCTGTGAGCTCATGCTTTGGGTTCCTAAGTGCCGTCCTGTGATTCTTATCTGAGTGAAAAGTATTTGTCTAGTTCTATGTTGTTGAATCCTATAACTCAAACCTGAGTTTTGCTTGGTTTATATACTCTTCCTTATCTGTTAGACCTTATTTTTGTTGGGTTAACTCCTATTTTATAGACCTATAACCCTGTGATATTTCAGCTAATTTGGATAACCCTAGAGTGAGTAATGATTGCTTCTTAGTTGCTGCCCAGAATTTCTAGAATTGAATGGACTGATCATCTTTTGAGCCATGTTTTGGATTGTTTCACACTTTCACCCTAATTTTCAGCACACTTTGGGTCCATACCCAGAGATGACCTTAATCCCTTAGACCATCTTGCATCAATGAAAAATAAATAGGATTTCGAGATTGATAGAAGCAATAATGCAGATACCAGAAAAAAAAATGGCATTAATTCCATTCCCAGATAATGAATAGACAGAAAAAAGTCAAATAATATTAAGAAAAATCAAAATCATTAGAAGGATAATAATGGGATATCAAGCAAAGTGCATTACTTACTTCAGCATTTGAGCGTGCCAATGCAATAAGAGGTGCAACACCTCCTTCTTGTCCAATAGCAATGCTAAATAAAGGAAAATAAATAGATTATTAAATTGCATTGAGTAACAGAAACATTGGAAAAGGTGAATTGGGAGCTGCTACTTGCACCTCAGAAATTTCTAACCTCCCCTCACCCTCATTTTTTTTCATTTTTTACCCCTCCCCTATACCCTCTCCTACCTAAAATACCCCTCCCTCCCACACCTCCACTCTGCACCGGCAACCCTCCGGCGGCTGCGACACCTCCTCCAGCAGTTGCAGCGCCCCCTCCGGCACCCCTCCTCCCTCTCCCTCCCTCTCTCACACTCCCCCCTCTCTCACACTCCCTCTTCCTCTTTCTCTCTCCCTCCCCCTCCCTCTCTCCCTCCCTCCCCGTCTCTCTCTCCCTCCCTCCCTCTCTCTCCCTCCCTCTCCATTTCTTCTTTTTTTTCCTGTTGGACTGGCGTTGCCAAGCAAGGCAACCCCTACTCAGACAGCCCAGCCGAGCAAGCATCCAAGCAATGCCTGCTCGGCTGGGCTGTCTGAGTGGGGCAGGCCCTGCTCGGTCAGTCTGTCCAAGCATGGGTTACCTTGCTCAGCAACAGCAAGTCGAACACGTCAAAATATATATATATATATATATATATTCCTTGCCTTCGGATTGCCGCCGGAGGGGCCGCCACCAAGAGAGGGGTGGGGTTTGAGAGAGAGGGAGGGGAGGAGTATTTTAGGTAAGGAAGGGGGTTGGGGAAGGGGTATAAATGGAAACACAAAACAACAAAAAAATTAAGTGAGGTGGGTTTAGAAATTTGTGTGGGGTAAATAGAAGCTCCCATTCTTATTGATATTATGAGCATATTTCACAGATAAAATACCATAATATGACCAACCATGCCAACACTATCACAGAAATGGGGAAGAAAAAATATTGAGCTGAAGATATCTTTCTCAACATGCAATTTAAAAGATTCAGAGATATATCATCTAACTTTGAATGCATTTGAGCAAATCATAATTGAAGCATTTAATCTCACAATATCCTGACAGAAGGCAAGACATAATTAGCTCTTCATATCCAAGGCACCATAACATTGTACTTATGATATGCAATAAAAATGAAGACTTGAGCAATCTACCTAGTTGAAGCAGAGTTAAAAGTATGCAATTCACAAAGAAATATAAGCGATCCATCGCCAAGCAAGCGACTACTGCAACCTTTAAATAAGTAATAAAAGGCCGCAAGCCATAAGAAATTAAGAGCAGACAAAGCTTATAAAAGAAAGAAAGATGTCACAAATATCCCAATACATGGTTCTGCACCAGTGTCACAAATATCCCTATACATTAACAAAAACGCCTTCCTTGTGCAAAACACTAATCAGCTGGAGCCTTTATATTAAGATCCTCATCTAGAAACCAAGAAATTCAAATAGATATACTTCTAGGAAGATAATATACTAGCATCAAACTCAATAGACTGCAAAAGTATCAAGTCAACTTTTCCATGAAAGGCCAAATTCATTGGCCTTGACAGGAGAAATACAAATTTTTTACTTCACCTGTCATATTGCTGCAAGACACAAATGAGAAAGAATTTAGTAAATTTTGGAGCTGCAAGCTTGAATTTCAACATTGTTAAGGACAGCAAATTATATTTAGGATTTCCTTTAGAACCTCTACAAAATTTGATGAAACTATAGCACAGCTGACATGTTCCCCGTGTGATGTAGGACTAAGGGGTACCCCATTTTTTATCAACTGTGATAAATTCTAGAAAATCAATTTGGATCGTGGGATCAAGCTTATGAGCCATAAAATGAAACTATGGGAAAGAGTGATTGAACATCGACTAAGACATGAAACTAGAGTGTCTGAAAATCAATTTGAATTTATGCCTGGGAGATCAACAACTGAAGCTATTTTCCTGCTTTGGCGATTGATGGAAAAGAATAGAGAAAAGAAGAAAGATCTTCACATGGTCTATATTGACCTAGAATAGGCATATGATAGAGTATCAAGAGAGATCATTTGGTGGGTTTTTGATAAAAAAAAGGGGTCCCAAATAGATATATTGACAAAGTTAAGGATATGTATGATGGAGCGATAACTAGTGTCAAGACAATCAGGGGACAGACAAGTGAGTTTGCGATCACAGTAGGCTTGCACCAAGGGTCTGCATTGAGTCCGTACCTTTTTGCCTTAGTTATGGATGAGTTGACTAGGCATATACAAGAGGAAGTGCCATGGTGTATGTTATTTGTTGATGATGTTGTGTTGATTGATAAGACTAGAGAGGGTGTAAATGTCAAGTTAGAACTATGGAGGGATGTTTTAGAATCTAATGGTTTTAGGATAAGCCGGACTAAAACAGAATATATGGAATGCAAGTTTAGCAAAAATAGGATTAGTTAGAATTGATAACCAAGAGATACCTTAGAGTGACCATCTTTGTTATTTGGGTTCAATCATGCACAAAGAGGGAGATATTGTAGATGATGTTGCTCATAGAATTAGAGTGGGATGGTTGAAGTGGAGAGGTGCTTCTGCAGTGTTGTGTGATAAACGAAGACCACTAAAATTGAAGCGAAAATTTTATAAGACAGCTATAAGAACAGCCATGCTGTATGGAGCAGAATGTTGGGCACCCAACAAACAACACGTACAAAAAATGATTGTGGCTGAAATGAGGATGTTGAGATGGATGAGTGGCAAGACTAGGATAGAATTAGGAATGAATCCATTCGTGGCAGCTTAGTTGTAGCACCAATAGGTGATAAAATGAGGGGAAGTCGATTGAGATGGTTTAGGCATGTGCAACAAAGACCAATGACTGCACCAGTGAGGAGGAGTGAGACAACGCAAGTTGAAGGTGCTAGAAGGACTAGAGAAAGGCCAAAATTGACCTGGGTTGAAGTAGTAAGGAGTTGTAATTTAAGAACAAATATGGCCCTAAATAGAGCGGAATGACAAAACATGATTCGTGTAGCCGACCCCAAATAGTTGGAATAAGGTTGTTTATCGTTGTTGTTGCTGCTAAATGTGAGCTAATTTAAAGGAGATACGATTGGAATTGGTTGCAGAACCGATGTTCCAAAACCAAACAAGGTTCCACATAAAGGAGTTGGACCCAATCATGCTCTTCATAAATAAAAATACTCAATTTAAATGGGTAAACATAAAGTGGGCCAAAGAAATTCAAATGGAAATGCCTCTAACTCAAAATCGCATGTAAAATGTTACTATTGTGGAATGTTAGGACATTTAAAATTTGAATGTCAACAGAAAAATTTTGATTGGCTTAAATCCCAAAAGTCAAAACAAAAGGGAAATTAAGAGAAAAATTAATGACGTTAAAAGAAATAACCTGGTCTCTTTAAAACAAATTTGGATAAAGGTTAGTGATCAAGAATCCCTCATTATTGATTAGACAGTGCTTGATTTTTATCTTGTAGATTTTGGCAATCCATGATTAATCATGCCTATTCTATGATCGATAATGGGTCTTATGATCGATCATGGATCTCCCATGCTCGATCAGGTAGAATCTGGTTTCCTATCCATGCACGCTAGGTAGTCTATGATCGATCAAGCCTCAATTTGTGATTGATCATGATCTCATTATCGATCATAGACTCCCTTATGATCAATCAGGTAAAGCTCAATTTTATGATTGTGTACATTATGGCTTCCTTTATCAATCATGCTTCTTTCAAGATCTATTATGACTGAAAATTTTACTTTTTTCTTTGTGTTTTCTTACTCCATGTCAAACCTCTTCACTCAATTCATTTTCCTTTCGTCTATTTTCATTCTTATGACATAATTAATTTCCAAGAGAACTGAAATTAGTCCACTTGATTGCATTCACATGGTATGTTATTAATGAACAATTAATGTCAGGTTTTATGTTTCTAAAATTTCCAAAAGTAGATGCGAGGTGTTACAGAATATTCCTAATCCTACTTGAGATGCTCCCTCTCCTACCACCCACCTACCCCTCCTATACATATCAACATGACCTTTCATCGTCTCCAATCCTACCACCCGCAATTTACTATAACCCCTTGCAGGTGAATTAGGAAAGTTGAAAACAACTCATTACCCCAAATGGATGGACTTCAAAGACTTATGTCTTTATCCAAGGTACCTTCCGCATGGACTTCAAATCCACAAACTTACAAAGTACAATGGATAGGGATCCACTTACAGACTTATTGTAATGATATGTTCCAAATAGGCAAGGACGAGAGACTCCTTATTGACTTGTTCACCCAAAGCCTAGAGGACCACACCCTCATTTGGTTTATGAACGTAGACAAGGACTAATTCCAAACCTAGAGTCTTAGTCTTTAAGACATTATAAATTTAACTTAGACCTTTCTCCCCCTATGTTGGATCTTGAAAAGATGAGTCCTTCACCACATAAAAACATTAGAGAGTATGCTCTATGATGGAGGCTTATGGCTTGGATGTGCAACAACTTTGCAATTGTGGTGAAGGTTGTGTCCAAAATAGAGCAAACTATATGGGATGACCTTATCCATGAAGACCAAAGATCATAAAAGTCCATGTAAAACGAGCCAGAGCTTTTTTTAGCCCCACATACTTTTCCCACAGCCCCAACAACTCTACCTTACTAATGCCTTTCATACCCATTGTCTTCATCTCCTACCCAACATATTCAAATCAACACGTCAATACTACAAGTCTAGCCCTCATTACTTGCAAAGAGGAAAAGGGCTGAACTCTCCTTTCCTTCTCCAGTCAAATGCACCAAAAATAATTCACTCCCTTGCCATATCTGCCTACCTACTTATTGACTACCCTCATCACTAAAGGTCATCTTTAATTGCTTCTCTTTAAACTACCACCTCATCCACTCCCAAAGAATTACAACCCAAAGGAGTACTGTGCATACCACTAGAGCTTTGCACATTCCACCGACATGTGCTTTCTACTAAGGCATGCCATTCAAGACCTTGTTGACTAAGAAACCATCAACATTGACATAGCCAAACCATGAGAAGCTTCAACAGCTTCAAGACATTATAAACAAATTCCCATTTCCTTTTAATGATATACAGACTGAACCATGAGTGGCTTGATCCCAACTTCTAAAATTAGGTATGTGGGGAAACTTCTGAGTCATCTTCACATACTCCAAGTGTGGCTCCTTCAATATAAATAAAATATATTCCTTAGACTCCTAGCACCCTAGAATACTCTTTGATAAACATTCCACCAAATTTAGTCATGATTAAACCGATGAATCCCCAAACTTTCAAAGTTGTAAGGGCGGTGAAATCCTGATTACCAGAGTAGGATCCTACAACATCCTACTCTAAGTGCTGCTGCACAACCACAACTAACGTTAAAAACCAAGCCACCTTACAGTCACACAATGCAACACGAGCATACATCATGTTTGGAAAAGCACACTTTTTCTAAATTGCATCTTTCATATGTGCCCTGGACCTCCTTGGGATTTCACCATTTTCAAAATACACAATTCTTCAAAATTAATGCATTACATCCCGTACATATCTTCCTCTAACTTTCGGATTCTCCTCAGATGAGTAATTTTCTAAAACTTTCAATGATGCACTACCACTCGACTACATTGCACGCCACGATTTTTTCCCCTTGGGGGTACCACATGGACTGAAAAAATGGATGCTCCATAAGAGAGCTTTCCCTTCTCAGTTCAGACTTCCCGCTTCATTTGCATGAACTGTATAATGGATGAGCATGTTTTAAAAAACCTAGGGAAATCCTCACTAACAACTAGCAAGAAAGGCTAATGTCCAAAAGACTTCCAAAAGAGTTCATAAAAAGAATATAATAAATTTAATATCTTGATAGATAATGTCAGATTTTAGGGCCTAATGTGGGTAAACTTAAAATTTAATATCAATTCAAGAGTTGTGGGTGTACCAACACCTGTCCCTGAGTGGTAGAAGAATAAGCCCAATGATCTTGTGAAGAAAAAACACTTACCCCCTGTGCACAAATGACTTTACTGACATATTGACTCGGATGCTTGACACATCAATGACTAAGTACTCCTCTAAGCAATTGCTTCGACATAACAAGACAACTTCAGACAGATTTCTTCCTCAATTACAAACCCACAAATAATGATGCGCTCCCCTATGCTTCTGGATAGGATGGGTACCATCTTTGGCCAAACAGAACCTTAAAATAACCCATACTACATACTCCTTGCTAATCACTTTGAGCAAAGCCTTCTTCTTTCTACATGCATAATCCTCCAACCATTATACACATGTCGAGCCCGATCTCATTTGTTCACAGAAAGGATGGGAGGCCATCCTTGGCCGACTAGAATCCCTAATATAACTTTATATACTATCAACCACTTGACAGCCACCTTGAGCCAACCATATAAAGCCTTCCCTTGAAACACTAATCCCTTGACTGTTCATTTGCTGCCCCATGACTAATCTTAACTCACATTCACAGCCACACTATAGCCTCATGGCAACAACTTCAACTGTATTCTCCCAACTCTACCAACATGAAAGATTCATTGCACCTCCTATGTCTCTTTCCAATAATTTTGGACACTCACCCAACATTCATACCCCAAGATGAACCTTTCTTGAAAAGGAAAAAAAAATAAGAAAGAGAAAAAAAAATATAGTTCATCACCATTGCCATCCACTTAATAATTGCACCCATTATTGCAAACTTGAACATACATGGAAGATATAGGCAGCTAGTGCCTACTTTTTAAGCCCCTCCATCACCCATCCATAGATAGTGAAGAGACAGTTTATTTGGCACAATGAACAATTGACTAACCCCTACTTTAACACAATAAACTTGAGCCTTTATCCCCCTTCATTGGCACAAATGTCCCAAGCCATTTTTCATCCTACAACTCAATCCCTCCTTGATCTTTGAACAAGCAAGACAAATCTCAACATCCTTTCTAAGCCTCTACCCTCCAAACCCACATCTCAAGTCATGCTTCATCCCATAATAAAGTCTTCCCTAATCCTTAAGCAAACAGGGATTCCACTAACACCAACTATAAGACCCTAATTATGTGTTATTGATTATCTATTTTACCAACCATTTTTTAGTAGAACAAATATTTGAGGTGTAACACCCCGCACCATGATGCACATATTACTATACACGTGTCACACTTAGAATGCAAATATATGTCACATAGTTTTATACACACATAGGACCACTTAAATGCATATATATTGATCAGATCATTGACACAATTTTAGAAAGGCACCAACAAAATATAGAAAGAATATATGAATAAAACTTATACCTTTGTATGAACACAGAAGTCTAGAGTCTTACACAACAAACGGTGAGCGAAACAGATACCAAACAAAAAAGTTAAAGGTAATTTACCAAGGAAATAAAGGGTCAAGGACATGACAAGTTTTGAAGTTGTCCCCGATAGTTAAGACAACTTCATAAATAAATATGTATTAATACCGTAGAAATCACCCTATAAATAATATATGATTGGAAAGATCTATGAGTCTACTTTCCAATTCTATAAATGGTGAGTGAATTGAAGTTTCATAGAAGAAGTTATGACAATTCTTCCACCAGGCGTCTATGCCATCTAGAATGGTTTGAATCGGTATATTTTGAGCTAATTTTAAAAATACATCAATAAAAATGTAAGATGAATTAGATAACAAACTATATATATTTGAAAAGGTCTTGAAATCTATTTTTCAACAAAAAAAATGGTGACTGAAACTGAGTTCCGTAGACAAAGTTATGGCCCTTTTCCCATCGAGTGTTTGTACTAAAAAAATTATGGGCGTGATGACATCATAAAAACGGAAAATTCCCTATAACCACGATTTTTGCAAAATTTAAGGACTTTTTTTTTTACTAGAAATCTATTTCAACACGAAATTAAAGATTGTGGTTGCTATTTAAGCCTATAAAAACATAGAAATTCATAAGAATGAGGATCTTTTAAAAAAGTTATTGCATAAGAAAATGTGAATTTGCATAAAGAGTTTTTTGCATGTTATAAAAATATGAGTTCAGTAAAGTAAAGTTTATTTTGAAAATATTCATGCTAAGTCTTGACTCACATTTTATTGTAGCTATTATGTTATTACCTGCGAGCTATGGACTCACCCATCCATAATGTTGTTTTTTTTTTTTTTTCCAGATTAGCTCTTTATATATATTGTTACCAGGCGAGCCCATGGAGCACTATGAGACATGCCATAATATTTTAAGGAGAAGATGAATTAGAGGACTCACTTTAAGTCATTTTTTTTCAGTTATAAGTTTAGACTATTTATTTCAGTTTATATTTATATACCCATGTTGGGGATTTATATGTTTAGGAGAGTTTGATTTTAGACCTGATTATGAGAAGCTAATTGAAAGAGTTTTATTTTAAATGTTTAGTTTCCTTCCACTATGATGTTAATGATTTAGAAGTTAGATTCTCGTACACATGGTAATGGTTTGGATTTGAAGTTGGTTTTAATTACAAGTATAAATGACAATGAATGAGCTAAGTACATGTAAGAACTTAATAGTAAAAAAAAATAAGGACTCTTTTATAATATTCCACTGCAAAGGATCTTGAGTAAGGGAAAGAAGAAGAAGAGTTTAAAGAGATTAACACTCTAAAGTCTTATCTAGTGATGGAATTTTAGGGGGCGTTACATGAGGGTTCCTAGTGTCATGCCGTGAACCTAAACCTCAACCTTTGGGATGATCTTGGATTCGGAGTGTGACATTCGACCTGTTTTTGTCTTTTCCTTTATAAAGTTATTTCACTTTTTTAGTTAACACCTTAGTCACATCACGAATCCTTATTCATTTTCCATGATTATTAAACAAATACAACATAATATAAAATACTACTATCCATTCACCATAATGCAGTGAAAAACTAAAAGTTCAAACATCAAAACTACTATCCATTCAAAAGTTTCTCTCATTCACTATGAAGAGTATGAGCTCCACAAATGATCATTGTCTAGCATAATCCTTTACAACTTGAAAAGAAAATCAAAATAGTTAAACATTCACAAATGTCATAGTCTTAGTATCTAAATATGTCCACATGTTAGTGAAATCAAATTTGATTGAACTTGAGCTATCAAGATCTTCTTCAACTAATCTTGTCGTGGTTCACAAGATGTACACATCCATTAGGCCTCAATTTGAAAAATGTTGTCACATGGGTGAACTTGATGGGCTTGTAAGTAATCATATAAAACATACAACGGAAATAGGGTTAAGGCCAAACACGAATACAATTTATAAAATTCAAGTAGTGTAAAGAGCTACATATGCAGTTTGAGTACTATATGAAATTCTTTTCAAACATATTTGTATATCCTTAATCATGATCCAAAACGAAGCTTATACTAGTCATCTTTCCAAAATAGAATGAGTGCGATGTGCAAGGATGCCGGAACAAAATACAAAAACCTGAGATTTCTTTTCAACCATATACATATGATAACCCATAAGGGTCTTTGATATACAACCTATAGAGGGCCTTTGATAAAACTAAAGCAATACATAAGGATCTATGACAAAACCAAACAATATGTAAGAAATCTCTGATAAAAATCATAACATATTAAATATCAACCCATATAGAGGGTATCCGATGCCATAAAGACCAACCCCAAAGGGGTCTTTGATGCCATAAAGGCCAACCCATAGAGGGGTCTCCGGGACCACAAAGGCCAATCCATAAATGGGTTTCTGATGCCATAAAGGACAACCCATGAAGGGGTCTCTGGAGCCACAAGGGCCAACCCATGAATGGGCCTTTGATGCCATAAGCCAATCAATAAAGGGTTCTTCGGGGCTATAAAGGCCAACCCATAAAGGGGTCTCTGGGGACACAAGGACCAACCCACGAATGGGTTCTGATACCGTAAAGGCCAACCCATAAAGGGGTTTCTGGGGTTATAATGGTCAACTCACGAATGAGCCTTTGATGCCATAAAGGCCAACCCACAAAGGGGTCTCCGGGCCACATAGGGATGACCCACATTGGGATCTCATCATATACACATAAATCTGATTGAAAATCAAACATTTATTCATATGCAATAATTCCAACTCCACAAACCATGGTTGTAAATCCAAATTAAAGCTTTCAAAATATGCTTATGTAACTTAGCTATTCTTTTACCAATATGAAGAGAATACTAGATGCATTCATATATCAAGTCTCATAATAAATCTAGAATCGAAAATACAAATACAAGATGCTTGACCCATCTATAAAGCACATATTGAATCCGAAACAATTTCATTTCAAATACAATTATAAAATGAAGCATAATAGCTAAATTAAATACATCATTTTCTTATGTGAGGATCATAGAAATCCATTTGTAAATCTTCTTGGGAAACATAGATGAATTAACATGTTTTTACAATAAAAAATCCTTAAAATAGATATAAATCTCAAGTTTAGAAATAGGGATTTTAAGATCTCAAGATGAAAAACATAGAATCATTTGTAAATTTCATGGATAGATAGAGATCTATGAGATTCTAGCAAGATAAACCATATACATGTGAAATAAAACATTTTCATGTCATAAACCTTGAATTTTATGGAGCTTAAGTCATAAAACTTCAAAACATAGGCTTAAGAGTTAGAGGTCTGAGATCGTAAGAGTAAAAACAAGTGTCTATTCTGTATAACCGCTTATATATTCATAATCCATAGGATTTAGATCATAAAACCTTTAAATCAAACTTATAAACATTATATCTAGGATCCTAAAGGGAAAAACATGTTTATGCATTCTACAATCACTTGCATTAGCAAATTCTACTTGGATCTACAAGTCCTTGTAAAATCCTTTTTCCCTTGAGTTTTCTCTTCAAGGAATCTTTCAAACACTCTTTATATGCAATATTTATGATATAGAACACAAAGAATAGTAATATCTCATGAAAAAATAGAAGTAAATCTTCAAAATTAAGCAAAAATCTCTTATGGGGTGAGTTTCCATGGCTTACCTTTGCCAAATTTAGAGTTTTCTTCAATTTTTTTTCCTAATTTCCTCTCATTTTCTTCTCTTTATCTCATTCTTATGTTTTTAGGTTTAAATTTTGGGTAACCTAAGTGTTATATTTTGTCACAAATGAGTCTTACATAAATTAGAGACAAAATCAGTTGTAGGCAAAAAAATTCCAAAATTTTTGGGCCCGTTGATCGATCATGGATTTTTCATGATCAATCATGAATCCTTGATCGATTAGGGAATCCCCCATGATTGATCATGAAGTGCTTGATTTTCAGCCCATAAGTCCTAGGCAATCCATGATTGATCAAGCCCTTTTCATGATTGATCATGACTCCTTGATCGATCAGGGAATCCCACATGATCGATTAGGCAGAGTCATGTTTTTCTTAGATTGTGGGTTCTGGTCAATCTACGATCAATCATGTCTCCTTCATGATCAACCAAGCAAAGCCTAATTTTTTGCCTATGTAAAATCTATCCTTCTTAATCAATCATGCTTCTTTTATGCTCAATCATGACTGAAAAATTTAGCATTTTACTGTGTTTCTCACTTCATGTCAACCCTCTTGACTCATTCACTTCCTTTCCATTTTCAGTCTCATGATATATTTAGGTACCCAAAAGAACTAAAATTGATCTACTTGTTTGCATTCACATGGTGCATCATAAATGAATAAATAATGCTAGGTTTATGTTTCTAAAATTACCAAAAGTAGATGCAGTGTCTTACACCTAACGGTACGACATGGTTAATTGAATTGAAATTTAAATATCCATGGAAAAAAGGGTAAAGTAGAGAGAAACTTAGAGCTAATGAGAAGAAATATACACTAAATAAAAGAATAAAAATTATTATAAAATATATTCATTAATAAAAATAAAACCAAAGACATGAGCTAAGGGTTCAAGGGGTATAATGAAGAAAATACTAGGAGAAGCAAGGGTGTAGAGAAATTAGGGGCAATTTGGGTAAACTGCACTTAAAAAGAGAGGAGCAGGTGCATAACCATAAATCTTTTCCTCTACACGATTCCATCTTCCTCCCTCTTCCTATATGGCTACAATACTCTTTCCCATCTTTTGTAAAATAAAAAAATAAAAAAGAAAACAAGAAAATTAAAAAGAGAAAGAAGAAGGAAAAGTAGATTATTCTCCTTTTAGGTAAGTAAAACTTGGCCTTTGATTTAGCTTCAAAAACCTGAGATTTCCATTTTTTATTTTATTAAAAAATATAAATAAATGAAATACTAGAATAGAATAAATTAAATTGTTAGAAAAAGGAAAAAATCTGCATGTTGGATTGGTAGTTATGTGAATGTATATGGTTGAAATTCTAAGGATTGTGTTGTGATAGAACAACACAACAGAATGAAATACGGATTAGATTCAAGTATGTAATGAATGGAAACAAAACGAAAAAACAAAAACAGTAAAGAACAATCACATAAGAGACAATATTTAACGTGGTTCAATAAACCTGCCTACATCCACGGGGAAGACGATCAATAACTTCACTAATATGGAGAACAAAGAAGAGTACAAAACGTATAACAGGAACTCCCAATATCAAATATGTTCTTGCCTTTCACCAAAGTCTCTCTTCCCACAGCTGCATTCTTCCGCAGCCCTAAAACCCATAAAAGACCCCTTTTATAGATGGCATACACACCCCAAAAACCCTAATAGGTTTAGGTTTTAAGAGACCTAAATAAACAAACTACTAAAAGTAAATGCAGTTTCCTTGGTGACTTGGTGTCCCACATGATTTAGGAGACTTGTGAAATCAAGACACTTTCCAATAAATCTCCACCTTGACTTGAATTTTACCAAACCAAAACTAAACGATGCTCCTTGATCATCTTCTCCATCAAAAGTAACACTTCCATGTTGCTTTAATACTATAAACAATGAGGTTTTAATGGCGCTCATACAAAAATGCCACTAATTATTAATCATTAGTGGCGCTTTTACATACCCGCCACTAATAGAAAATATTAATTAAAAGTATAAATAAAAGTGCCTTATTAGTGACGTTTTTTAATTGGGTGCCACTGATATTATATTATTAGTGGCATTTTTTAGTTAGCCGCCACTAATAGTTCCTAATTAATAGCAATTTTTTATTGGCCGCCACCAATAAGTGGGTGTACCCTCGCCCCTATTCATATAATCATGTATTATTAGTGGCATTTTTAATTGGCCACCACTAATACTAATATAAATCCAATATTATAGAGGCGGCCAAGAGGCCACCATGGATACCTTCTCTTCCCTGCGAAATCAGTTAGCCCGCGAGTAGTAGGGCACTATTTGAGATTCCTCTCCCCTCTCCTCCTGTAGAAATGCGTGAAATCAGTTAACCCGTGAGTAGTTTATTTTGCTTAGGGCTTTGAGATTCCTCTCATCCCCTCTCCTCCTGTCGAAACGCTTCCCCCAAATTTGGCCGGTGATCAATTGAAGACCTCTGACACCAGCAGTGGCATCAAGTTCACGTGCATCTTCGTGGGTTACATCTCACATCTATATCTGTAGAGAGCGAGTAAAGCGGAAGAGCGGAGAAAAGGGTTTGACGGTTCGTGCGTTCTCTCTTATTTTGTTAATTTTTTATTTGCGTTGGAATAACTCCATCTATGGCGTTCCTTATTGCGGGTTCTAATTTTGGGTTCTCTTTATATGTTCTTTATTCTCTGTTTGATGGTTTTCTCTACATCTTCGCATGGTATGGATGTTGAAGAAAATAGTGTTTTTGAAATCAAAAGCTTGATTTTCTCGTTTCTATTTAGATCTTTTGAGTGTTTAGATGTTCTAGCTTTGATCGTATGACTGTTTCCTTTTATTTAGTATTTCCCTAAAATTTTGGCTATATTTTTAGCACTCTTTACAAAATTGCAATTGAACTAAAAGTCAAAATCATCTAATTGAGTCACATAGTTGGTAGGATCTTCATTGGTATTACTATTCAATCCAATCTCTTGTGTCCTATTTCGTTCATAGTTGGTCTCCAAACCAAACATTGAAGTAGAATCAGAGCCAATAGTTGCTTTGAGATTTCCATTGGATTTAGTAATCTGAATGTGGGTTTATTAAGAGTTCTGTCCTGTGAACAGTTCAGAATGGACATGGAAGATCAATACAATTAAATAACAATGATAGTTACAAACCCAAAAAAATTATAATTATTAGTACCATTGTTATCATCACTTTCATTATTGGCATTATTGTTATCATCATTAGTTTCATCATATTATTCCTATAACTACAATGACAAGTAATTTTTTTTTCCTATACAACTAAAAAAAAAGACCATGAGGATATATATGATTTGTTTGATGCTATTAATTGATGATGATGACTTATGAATTTAAGATTTGATAAACTCTTTTACTCAATTTCTAAAGTTGGACTTCCAGCTTCTTGAGCCATATTTTTTGAGATGTTGCTTAGTAGATCAATCCAACTAATTACCACTTATAATCTACTAGTTAAGATGATGAACCCACACAGGTAAACTTGCAGATTATAGGCGAAAGAACTAGGACATGCATAGGATAGAATACATAGGCTAAAACAGTGCTGCGAGTAGTGTTACAACTTACAAGTGGGTATCAAAAGCTAAACCTAAATAGGGTTTAAGGTCTATAAGAGGTCTCACAATAGAACTCAAGCTCACACTTAAAAAGATGAGTAATCACACAATTGGAACCCCAAGGAAGTCACACACATCATTGTTAGTAGACCCTTTCAGTGTAAACAATCAGACAAAAGGATATATATCAGCAGTGTACTTCAAGTGAGGGTAAGGGGTTTAAATTTGCCTCAGGATAGTCCTCAAACAATAGGTGGGCATTAGGGATTAAAAAGGATCTCTTCTGGAAATAACAACAGAGTAATTAGGAAGGTTTATGGGATTGAATAGATAGGCTTAAGAATGTCCAATCTGACCTGAATGGATTTGGGTCAATGTAACAGCAGCAAGGTAAATAGGATTTTGAAGTTCAAGTCACTGACTATATACGGAAAGAGATATAGATAAGTGTATGCTTGTTGGTGAGGTCTGATTAAGATACTGGACAACAGGTTTATAAGATGGTTATGAAGGTTAAGTATATTCAGAGCAAAGTGCTGAACATGAGTATTATAGGCCTGATAAAAATACTCGAAACAGAGTTCTAATTGGGAAGGCTTTAGACAGATGGTAACAACTGATAATTGTGCTAAGAGGTCATTCCATACTGCTGCCAGTATTCTGGGTAATAACTCTTACCTTCAATATATAGATGAGTGTAAGCTTGTTGGTGGGGTCTGATTCAGATACTGGACATCAGGTTTATAAGATGGTTATGAAGGCTAAGTATATTCAGAGCAAAGTGTTGAACATGAGTATTATAGGCCTGATAAAAATACCTAAACAGAGTTCTAATTGGGAAAGCTTCAGACAGATGGTAACAGCTGATAATTGTGCTAAGAGGTCATTCCAAACTGTTGCCAGTATTCTGGGTAATAACTCTTACCTTCAAAAGTGAAGACAAAAATCAGTTGAATGAAATATCAAGAATCTCACTCCAAATACACCATTAAGACTTCAGTAGGCTTCCACCAATAGGTATCTTCAAGTTTAATTAGCCAATCATCAAAGAATATCACACAGATGCTGCCAATGACTAACTCAGCAGGGTATTATATTAAATCTGATGGTCTTGAGCATTGTGATAACACCCAGGATTCAACAACAGACACTGATTAAAAAATAGAAAATCATCCCTCTTGTATGTACTTTAACTTCAGGCAGCAAACAGTGCTTGTATTGATTGGTAAATGCTTAACACAAACTTTATAAGAGGTGCTCTCAAGTCTCGGAACAGACCAGCACTTTATTAGGCTGAATAGCAATACTTCACAGGAACCCCAATGGAGTAGAACCAATGGGAACCTGGCATTGGTCTTCAACCAAGGTTCACTCAGATAACCTCAACATCAAAAAGAAAGAAAAATGAAAAACAAAGTTGGGAGACAAAAATGAGCGACTTGGAATATTATAGAAGATGATCTCTCTTTCATTCTCTCAGACTGCAATACCTGAAATGGAAGCCATCAATGAATATGTAAGTGTAATATGCATAGATTCTATTTGGTGGGAAAGAACAAAAAAACAAAGGATACGGTGAAAATCCTAGCTATGCTGTGGGTCCTTAGAGTTTCAACTTATTTTTAAATGGTTGGTTTGTTCTCTAAATTAAACATAAGATGATTAAAAAGCAGTCAGAAAAAGATGAACCCAAGTGGTGAAAAACAGCCAATGCAACTAAATATTTGATTTTATCTTTTGTTTTTATATCTTCTCAAAGAACAGGACTAAACAGAGGAAAATGGTCTGACCACAAAACCCTCCATAAAATTTTGGAAAATAAAGTTCTGCAAAAATAAATATTATGGGTTTGTGTGTAAGTATGCTTGAAGAAACTAGCTACTGTGTTTTCCTTTTAGAGCAAAACTTATATCCTATAAGGTCTTGTTGACTAGATTTACTAATTTTAAATTTTCACATATAAATAACACTTTTCCTCTTATAATGTCAGCATCCTCTGCTCCATAGAACTCAACACAAATGATGATCCACCCCTCCCACCAAAACTTCCAAAATCACAAGACCTTGCCTCACTGCACCGGTGGCATGAATCCTGCCGGCTGAAGTTCAAGTGTTGGCAAGACCTGCAATTCCAATCTCCTGACCTATTCATCTTCTTTGTCTCTAAAACTCAATAAACAAAATAAGTAAATAGGAAATCATATCTTAGTGTTTCTTCAATATTTGTCTCTATATATTCCCTCCTAGATTACAAAAAAAATACACTTCCATGATAAGTAAAAGAGAACTAAAATGTCTTTCTTATATATTAGAGCTATAGTACTACCTCTCACTTTTGGTGTCAGTAGTAATTGAACCAGCTAGTACTATTCTGCACTAGAAAGCTAATTCTATACTAAATTTACAGCAATACATAGCCTGTAACAAGTTCTTCATAAAGAAACAACTTCAAAGAATAACCCCAAGTTTTAGAACTTGAGGTTTTTCTGTGATAGTGAGATTGGATCAAATACATGACAATCACATTTGGCTATAGCACTTGACCACAAATGCATGTTCACCCATTCAGGCTAAAAGGGTAGTTGGAAATAGGTGTTTTAAGCCTAAAAACCAACTGGGCACCCAAATAAATTGAAATGTGTTTAAGGCTCACCTTAAGGAAATGAAGAAACAGAAACAGAGAGGCGTAGTAGTGGTAGTTTATGAAGAAAAGAAGAGATTGTGGATGATTTTGGAGTATGGGTTGGGGTGGTTTATATACTAGCTTAGGCATCAAGAATTGGGAATCGAGGTTGCTTTTGGAGGGTTGTGAATGTTCTTTTTCGTGTTCTTAACATGGCCACCTTGAATAATGGAATCAAAAAAATCTAAAAGAAGAAAAAGAGGAAAAGAAAATTTATAGATCTATGTTTGCAATCATTTTCCTTTATAAAAACCCAAATGTCCTAGCTGTAAATCAGACCTTTTTGTTTGGAAAATTTTACCATGAAATTTTACTTTCTTTAATTAGATGTAGGCTATACTAGAACTATGCTAGGGGAAAACTTTCAAGAAAATTATTAAAGAAGATGAGATGAAACCTACTTCAGTAGAATTATGGTTGTAGCCTTCATCTGTATCAAAATTGCTTAAATGCCTCCTCGAGGTCCTGTCTTGGGATTTAACTATCACCTTTTCATTTTCTTCAACCTCTTTGCAGAAACTCAAAATATGAAAGAGAATTATAATCCAAGTTACCTAAACTTGAAAACAACTAATAAATAATACATTGACTATTTATCTTCACCTCTGATCATTAGTTCCATCTATTCTTTGAATTGTAACCTGTCTTGAGAATCAAAACCCAAAAACAGAAATTTGTGTAGTCAGTTGGGGTTGAATTATATGATGCTGAATTGTAATTACTCCTGTTACCTAGATAGGCAAACATGGTTGTTTAAGAGCATCCACAATCATGGGAAGGAACCTTGTTCCTTTTCTTAAAGGGAAGAAAATAGGTCACAAATGATCTTTTGTTTAAACATGATTAGATTAAAGTATAGGATCCAAATTGGAATGTAAAAAATAACAACTATCCGGTTTACAATAAATTTATAAAAACAAGTGTCCAAATTAAGGTTGGTATGTAGACTAATTCTAAAATTCAATATATTGAACAATAACTATTTTTTCTTTTTAGTTCTTATTTGATTCTCTCTCTGTTATTTTTTTTTCTGGTAATGATCTTAGCCAAAAGGCATAAAATTGATTCTTTAGTTCTTTTGAATGGATTTAAAATTATGAATAGTTTGAATGAATTATCTGAATTTTTTTTTGTTTTGATTAATGTACAGTTCCATTTGTATTACTATCACCGGTGGCATCCAGTGCATTTAGCTATCACTGGCCTGTTTACAGTTTCACTCGCTTTTGCAGTCGTAGTGACCTATGCGTTTATGAGTGGTATGGATTATAAACCCTAAAATTTATTTCTTTTGTGTATTATAGGATGAATAATTATAGGGACGGAATGGTTGACATATATATATATATTGTAAATGAGGAGAATGTTTTTAATGGGAGACAATTTGATTGTAGACTCCCTTTGAGGAGAAGTATGGGGCTCC
>JAOXJP010052455.1:0-15966 GCA_025762735.1 Platanus orientalis
TGTAAAATTACATGCTAAGTAGATGATCGGTCTTTTGTAATATAGACTAAATGACATGTTTTATACACATTGTCACCCATGTTCACTAGTTAGTAGGGTAACCCACTCGCATAAGCATGACACTGTTTCTAAAATTAGACACACTCTCTCACACACTATACATAGAAACAAAGATCCTAAGTTCGAACCGGTTTAAGTAGGTAACCGCATAAGCGGATGGACTGGGGTGCCTAACACCTTCCCTGGTCCATAACCGAACCACCTACCCTGAATCCCTGAGTCGACCAGTTTGAAATGGAGTCATACATTTCAAAAGAATTTAAAAATAAAATTATTTTATTTTTCAAAAATAGATGTCCAGTCACATCTTTAAAAACGCTGGTGGCGACTCCAAACCATCGTGGGTTAGGCCCATGATGAGTTGACCACTTTTCTTAGTGGTTCACCCGTTGTGCAAAAATCGAGGCCCACAGCTTCCCTCTTAAGAGGTAGAAGCTTGAGTCCATGGGCTCCAAATCCTCTATGCCACAGTGGTTCCTTTAGAACAACACTGTGTCGGAGGTCTTTGTCTTCATGACTTGGTTTTGACATAATGATGTTCACCTACCTAAATGATGTTCACCTACCTAAGGCGAAACTCTGCCAAAAATTTTATAAAATTTGGACATGTTTTGTCACTTGATTTTTAGGTGTACCCGACCATGAAGAGAAATAAGTTGTATGGGAAGTATCATGGTCTCTCTGGGGAGTGCACCTCATTAATAGATAGGACATGATCCGAGCTTGATTGTATCTTGGGGTTAGCTCACCTCACAGTCCCTTACACATTAAGTAGGAGGCCTCAACTATCCTCAAGAAATGTGATAACGGCAGCTCCATACCTTAAATCGGTCTAGTAGAACTACATCTGGCTTGATTCCCCTAGAAAGTGGGTATGTAGGCAGCTTGAGGATGAGAAAACCAATGGTACAACTACAACCTAAAGACCATAAAATCCACCCTATTATGTTATTGAGTTTACTAAACTCGGCAACTTTTTTCGGTGATGTGGCATCTAGGATCACTATAGAATCCAACACTAACGTCTCCATGCTTGAAGTCAAATTGAAAAGCTTTAGATTTGATTCGAAAGTATGTATCTGGTTGATGAGATGAGTAGACAACAAGGTATTCAAGTAGCAAAAATCAGCAGAAGAAACCAGATAAGGAAGTCATTGTTCTTGTTGTTACTATTGAGACAAGGATGGTGATGATTAAACAAAGTCCTTTACTCCCAAACCAAACCCAAAAGACCATCACAGAAAATTCACCATTTGAAGTGAAGTCGAACATGAAGAAAAATCTACATAACCTAAATACCACTTTTAGCTTAGAGACTAAAACATTCAATTTTTTTTTTTTTTTTTTTGTTTACATTTATATGTGTGCATTTGGGTTGGATGCAAGAGGGTCTTGGAATCAACCCTCAAGAATTGGAGAGGGAGCACTTCACTCCTCTAATTTCTTCACAAACTCCAACAGTCCATTAATGGGTCCTCTCCCCTCGCAATCACCAACCACCTCCCCAGTACCGAATCTTTTCTCCCCCTTTGGTGGCGCCATCAATCATCAGATTGCAAAAACTATGGTCATGATCAGAACCGATTGGCAATGACAATTCCCACATCAGATTAGTATCCGATAGAGGAAAGTATACAACATTGATCAATTTCAACTCTGATACTGTCTCCATCCCACCAAAGAAATGATGATGCAAAATAAGTTTGGCGATCTTCACAAGCTTAAGATCACGTGCTAGGGAATGTAGTCCAGCGTGGTAGGCAAGTTTTCCCCCTACGTTGCTGCCCATGAGGAAGCATCGGGAGAAATCAGATGCACCTAAAATTTATGGAATGCCGGAAAGATTGACAAGACCCTCTCGCCACCAATTGCAATGTAACTTAGAATACTAGACACCATCGGTCATTGACATTGTGCTTGAAAACGTCTCCAAGACCGTTGACCAGATGCTTGGGAACATGTTTCATTAGAACCACACAAACTATGTGAGACTCCAGGCAAATGGTTTTACAACTGTAGGAGTGGAGCCTTCAATGGAGAACATTCTTAGAGAAAGGGGAGTGGAGTCGTTACAATTGGAAGATAAGAGATTACTAAAAGAGAATGGATTGTGTAGGTTAGAAAGACTAGGCACACACTCGGCCATTATAACCGCTCTAAAAAAATGATTTTCCCAATATCACCTTAAATTTATGGGAATATTAATTAGATGCCCCTAGGATTTTACAAAAGCTAGACTGAGTGTAAATTTATGGTTAGCTTCCATCATAGGCCTGGCATTGGGTGTGGCAAACAGTTGAAGACGTGTTATATGGGAGTAGTGGCTTGCGGTGGCGGCAAAAAAAGTAGCGGCAGTTTTGGTGTTGGTGTTAGGGCAAAAGAGGTAGCAACGATGGTGGTTGTGGTGGTGGCAGGGGATGTCATTACCTAAATCCGTGAGTCATGAAGTGGGTCAAGTTCATATCTATGACATGGGAATGACCCACCCTGAACCCGTTTCTTATAGCGAAGAGACCAATGAGCACAGGGTGTGTCATCAACCCTCTTACATATTCACATCACTTTTCATATAAATCAATTACCTTTTTATTTTACATCCATTTAAGTCTAGTTAAACTAATCACATCATAGCGAAATAATAAAAGTAATCATAATCCAAAATAAGTGCAATAGAAATAATAAGATGACGTCAAAATCCAAATATCCTAATAACTAAAGTAATGGGCCTTGACATGGCTACAATAGAAGTATATACAAATCTCACCCACGAAGGGACCCATCCCAAAATGTCAAAAGTACATCCCTCTCATCCAAATAAGTAAATTAAGACTGAATGCAAAACTAAAGGTAAAATAACTAGGCCAGCGGCCCAACTCCAAAGGGTCGCCCATGGCCTAAAACACTATAAAACTTGTATATCTAATCATCTGTGGGTGGTACTAATTGGGGTAAGCTTGATGGACTTAATGGGAGGGTATGTAGTTTATACAATACAAAAGGAAAGGAAAGCAAGTATAACAGTAGACAGAGTGATCCAAAATATAAGAGAGAATCAGACTACATAAATGTATGTATCAACAATAATATGCATGTATCTCTACTAGAATTAAGTATTCTCATGCTCCAAAATAATTAAATATGAACTCATATCAAAATAGTACTAAAACATGCATGTACTAAAGCTACATGCCATATAACATACACTACATAGATATATAAATGCATATATAATAGGAAAATATATTACATGACATGTGTCAAAATCCCATGATGATCCCAATACCAAACTATCGCTAAATACTAACGAACCTATAAAGGTTCCCGAGAAATCTAAACCAAGTCTAAAGCCATATAGCTCACGTAGGATCTCCAATAAAACCAAACCATGTGTTGGACCACTAAGGCCATCTGCACCAATTAATGTAACTTGGTGATTAGATACTTGAGGTTCTCTGAGAAAATATATAGCTTATTTATCAATTATGTGACCTAGCGACAGGGTACCTAAGGTTCACTAGGCAAGTACATTGCCCCTTTGCCAATTAAGTGACCCGACAGTAGGGTACCTGATGTTCACTGGGCAAGCATATAACCCATTCGCCAATTATGTGACCTGATGGCAATGTACCTACTGTTCGCTAAGCAAGTATGTAACCCATTCACCAATTATGTGACCCAACAACAGATTACTTGAGGTTCACTGGGTAAATACATAACCTCTTTGACAATTATGTGACCTAATGGCAGAGTACTTATTGTAAATCCAAGTCCAAATCCGAATGTCAAATCCATTCTTGAACAAAATAAAATACTACTATATAAGTATGCCATATATAGAAAATATCCACATGTCCTATCAAAGAAAGGGCCAACTTTGGCATGCCAACGATGGTAAAATCAAGTGGTGCAATGTCTCAAAATCCATGTAAATAACCAAGCAAAATGCCATAAAACTATTAAGTTAATCATGTTGAAGATAACATGTTCATGCCACTAGACATTCTTTAAAAGGTGCAAAGCTTAAAGTAATTTACACTCGAACTCTAAGATCCTAATATGGGAATCCATAGAATGTTACTAATTTCTATAAGCCAATATGTATTTGAAGAAATTCACCAAAGAGGGCAATAAGCTCATGCTAGAAACCCAAATATATCCAAAAGACGTGTAAATGGTAAGGGAAAATAGTAAAAGACATTTTATCAAACATGTAGAGTGCAAGAATTAAGAAACTCAAAAGAAATCAAAGGGGGAAACCCAATCTTCACCACAAGGACCCTTCCAATCCCTACAACCCACGTAAGTCAAGTTCCAAAACTTTTTCACATGGATTAGAAACCATCCAAACCATTCCATAAAGTTCCATCTATAAAAACACAACACCATAACCTAAGAAATCATGGAAACCAATAAGAAAGTTATGAACTAACATGCTCATATCAAGAAACTATGATCCTTCACCAAGAAATCAATATTTTTAAAAGGAAATAGAGATGAATCCATCAAAACATAACTCAAACAACAAATTTAAGATCCTAGGAAAGGAAAGTGTGTATAAGATACTATCTACTCACCTAATGCTTTTATTATTGGTTTTGAAGGGGATCCTCCACCAAAAACATCTTTCTTTTGTCAAAATCTTCTTTCTCTATAAGAAAACAAAGTATTTCATGGTATGAATACATATACCAAGCTAGGGAATACTCACTTAGGTTAGATCTAGGAATCAAAATACCTATTCTACCTCATTTTTAAATTTGAGAGTGAAACTTACCAAGTTGGGGAAGAACTCCCTCATTCTCTCATAAACCTCTAATCATCCAAGACAATATCTCACATGTGTGGGGGTCCAACTAATGAAAGCCACTTCAAAATGACATAAATTGTATTTTTTAAAAACTTTTCAGCATTTTTCCATTGTGATCGATCATTAAATCCATAATCAATCACGCTTGTGATCGATCAAGAGATCCATAATCGATCATGCTCGTGATCCTTCTCATGATCGATAAGGAGCCTCTCTGAGAAATACTCGAGAGTTGTAATCCTTCTCTTGTGATCCTTTTGGAGATCCATGATCGATTATGCTTATGATTGATTAGGAGATCCGTGATCAATCATACTCATAATCGATCACGCTCCTTTCAGAAAGTTAAACACTAACTCTCTACGGTAAAACGAGCATAACTCTTTATAGAAAACTCAAAATTATGTGTTTTTTAAGGCATTAAAAAGTAGACTCAAATAAATTTCCAATGATTTATACTCAAATTGTCTCTGGATTGGTATTGGTTTTCTTGTAAAGTTACCTTAATTATGCACTTAGGAAAACTTTGGAACTTGACAAGTTCAAGATCGAACTTGGGTTTTACACTTTTGGCTCGGTCCAAAAGATTCCCAAACCACTCTATGGTCAGTCTAAAACATATTGAATAACAATTTTTCCCTTAAGGGAAAAAATACAAGTTTTCCCTTTAAATACAACAAGGGGTATTATAGAGGAGGTAGCAACGACGATGATTGTGATGGTGGTAGACGAGCAACAGTTTTGGTGGTGGTGGGATAGGAGCATGAGGAGAAAAAGGATGAGGAAGGAAGAAAAAGATGGATCATTTAGGTTTTAATTCATTAAGGATATTTTAGTAATTTTAAAAAGTATGTTTTATTTGTTAAAAAAAGGTAAAATAATAGGTATCATAGTAAAATCACTTAGCCTAACTTCTACAACCAGAATATTTCTGACATGGGTTTTTTGTAATTATTGATTGTCGAGGGGGAGACTGTATATTATTAGATAGTCTAGGGGTATATTATGTAATTTACCCATTTATAAACAGGGTGGGCCCCAACCTAGATATCAATCCTGAGTTGGATTCAAGTTCGAGGATGAATTTGGGCACCGGCCTAGCTCGATCCACGAAAAACAAGAATGCTTTGGTCTGCTATGTCCCAACTACTAGAAGGTATATATATATATACATACAGTGTTATTTGATAAATAGGGTAGGCCCTAACCTAGACATCAACCCTGAGTTGGATTCAAGCTCTAGGATAAATAGCCACTGACTAGCTACGAACCACTGAAAATGCTAACTAAATTGTGAACTAGGATTGGCTTAACTCTCCAAGTTGTGCTGAGCCTTGGAGAGCAACTTAATTGAAGTAAAATTTTATTATGATAAAAGGAAAAAGTTGAAACTCAAAAAAAACCAATTATTCCACCCCCCCCCAAAAAAAAAAAACACAATAAAGGGGTTATCAGTCAACTAGGTACAAAGAACATATATAAACAACACTCACTCACACACACACACACACACACACACACACACACACACACACACATATATATATATATATATAGATAGATATATTGGTTGGGCAGAATCCACCAAATTCTAGAATCATCTCACAAGGACAAAGTGCTCTTAAGTATTGATAAAGCCTTACAAGATGAGGAACTGCTTTGGGCTTAAAAGTCTAGAGTATAGTGGCTGCAGTGTAGGGATAGAAACACCAGGTTTTTTCACCTTTCCATAATGATTAAGCGTGAATGGAACTGAATGTCTAGAATTAGAGACGCAAAGGGTAATTGTGTAACCTATGATTTGCAGGTTGAATGAGTATTTCATGACTACTTAATGAACACATTTAGTTCATTAAAGCTAAATGAGGGAGAGATATCCCGAGTTATTGATTGTATCAAAGATAGTTTGACTTCTAAGCATAAAATGGAACTGGATAGGCAAATATCTAGAAGAGATAAGGATTGTGGTGTTTGGGATGGGAGCCCTCAAAGCCCTTGGTCTTGATGGTTTTCAGACTGGATTTTCCATAAATATTGGGATACGGTCGGTCCAGATGTCATAAACCATGTTTTGGAAATCTTCCAAGGTACAAAATCAATAAAAGTCATCAATCAAACTTTCCTAGTCTTATTCCAAAGCAAGAGAACCCAAAGGTCTTAAATCATTTTATGTTGATCAATCTTTGCAATGTTTGCTATAAAATAGTGGCCAAAGTTCTAGCCAATTGGGTAAAAAGTCATAAACTTAATAATATTGTCATCCCAAGCAGCCTTTATCTCAACACTCTGAATGGTGTGCACAAGGTGTGCACATGGATAGGGTGCAAACACATCAGCGTTGGAACGTGATAAGCGTGCCCCCAAAAAGTGTAAATCACTTTTCGCTGCTAATGCATCAGCCCCTTGGTCCATGTGCACACCTTGCACACATCTTTTGTGTGCACAAAATTTGGGCTCTTATCTCAGGTCGGTTAGTCTCCAAAAATACTTTGATCACCCATGAACTCCTTCATTATATGCGAACCCATTGCTCAAAAGCCCAACTAACGGCCATACAAATGGATCTCAGTAAGGCCTATGACTAAGTCAAATGGAACTTCATAATCAGGGTCATGGATAAAATGGGATTCAGCCAAAAATGGCAACAATGGATAAGGCAATGCATATCTACGCTTTCCTTTCAAGTTATTCTTAATGGCAGCCAAGGAGAGGTGTTTCTACATCCCGGGGCCTAAGACAAGGAGACCCCCTATCCCCATATTTCTTTCTCATGTGTGCAGAGGGCCTATCCATAGCCCTATCCCAAATTGACCTCAATAAATCAATTTAAGGCAATCAAATCCAGAGACAGTGCCCGCAATCTCTCACCTATCTTTTGCGGATGATTACTACATCTTCTATTAAGCCTCCTCTTTAAATGCTAAATCAGTTAAAGATATCCTAATTAATTACCCAACAACATCAGTGCAATTTGCAAACTTAAGGAAATTGGATATTAAAATTTGTTAGAATATGCTGGCTGATTGCCAACAGTTGTTGGCTTAGATATTGGGTATGAGAATTGCTAAAAGACTAGGTAAATATCTAGGGCTCCCCTCCTCCATTGGAACACAAAAAGGAGAAAAAAAAAAAACATATTTTCCTACATTGCAAATAGATCCAATGCTAGAATCCATAACTAAAAAGCCCAATTGTTATCTCCATTCAGAAGATAAGTTCTACTAAAATTGGTGATTGTTGTCTTGCCTTCATATGCTATGGCTTGTTTTCTAATTCCAAATAACATATGTCGGGTGATAGACAAGCTAAAAAGTAGCTTCTGGTGGGGACAAAGGCATCAAGGGTGGCATATCCACTAGGTAAAATGGGACAAGCTCAAAAGCTCAAAACATGATGGGGGAATGGGATTTTGCGATTTTTACATAGTAAATCAAGCCCTATTAGAAAAGCAATGTTGGAGGCTGATTTCTCACCAAACTTCCCTTTGGGTTTAACTCATGCAATCCATAAATTTCCCAAGATAACATATCCTTGGTCCAAAGGTAAAGAAGTATGTTTCATGGTGGTGACTGAGTCTTTTAAATGGTTGATTCGCGTTACTAAAAGGAAGCCTTTGGATGATTGGGAATGGTAAGGATGTTTAGGTATGGGGTAACCCTTGGCTCCCACAATTACCAAATGGTCTCTTGTAATCACATCTCCCTCCTTTGGCTTAACTGATTATGAAGGTCAAGGATATCATCAAACCCTAGACTTTGTCTTGGAAACTCCAACCAATTGAAGTCCTGATTACCCAATCTGAAAAACAGGCCATCCTAAGCATTCCCCTAAACTAGTTTATTCCAAATGATTATGTTATCTAGAAACATGATAAAAAAACCTCTTTTTGGTGAAATCAACTTGTCGTTTTCTAGCAATAAATGGAGACTCCTCTTGATCCCAATAGGAGAGTTTATGGAAGACAATTTGGTTGCTAAATATCCCAAATAAGATAAAGGTATTTTTGTTGAGAGCCTCGCATAAGGAACTAGCAGTCAATAAGGCTCTTCATAAGAGAATAGAGTCTTTGTCATCCCCTTTGTTCTCTTTGCAATGAAAAGTAGGAATCAGTTTTCCACTGTCTGATCCAATGTGCAAATGCCAAATCCATTTGGGAGCTAGTCCTGGGCCATCTTCAATAGCCTAAGCATCAATCTCCGACATTCAAAAATTGAGCCTTCTACTGGATGAGATAGAAATGGCCATCAAACATGGAAAAAATCAATCTATTACAAATATTGTGCTTATTTCATTGGTTATATGGTTACAATGAAACAATGTGGTATTCCATGGAAAATCTTTTGATAGTTCTCATCTTTGGCACTCTTTTCACAGGTTCTCCTCGGACTTGGCCCAAAGCGGACCTCCTCTTAATCACAAGGAATCAACTTTTCCCCCCGATGGTTTTTTGGATGGCGTGCTCTTGATACAGGATGGACAAAAATCAATGTTGATGCTTTTGTTCCGTTGGACCATTCAACCATGTTTGTATGTGTTATTTCCCATGACCACAAGGGGACTTGGTTGGGTTAGGGAGTTCAAAAAGATGAATGGAAAGAACCAATTAGAGAGAAAATGGAAGTTGTTTTGTTATGCTTGCAACTTACAAAATAGATCAAGGCCCAACAAGTCATATTGGAATCTGATGCTGCCCAGGTTGTTCATATCTTCAATTGGAATTTTGTTTCATGTTCTTGGTAGGTTTGGCACATCTATATGGAATGCTAAGCTTTGTTAAACTCTTGGAAATCTGTTAAGCTTATACATATAAGCAGGGTGCTCAACAGTAAAGCCCATGGCTTAGCCCAAAGTTGCCTCCACTCCTTGAATATGGAGATGAATTGCAATAGGTGGTCTCTCACTAGAGAGTCCTCATCTTCTGCTGTTCAATGAATTCCAGTACTTTCTTAACCAAAAAAATAGAAGCAAAGTTGATGTGACCACACCAAGACATGTGGTATGTATAAAATTAAAAGCTTAAAGAAGGTTTTCATTTCTAAAATATAAGTGTCCAAAATAAGGTACCAAATTAAAAAAACACATGGCCAGCAACCCCATGCTCAGTTGGCTAAGGCATTTGTCCTCCCTAAGGAAGATCCAGGGTCTAGAGGCGAGAGAGGGTGAGTAGTGTGTAGTAGAGTCACTGCTTGGGTTGGGTTTGGTGAGGTGAGCAATTACTGACGTAGTCCCACGTGGTCATACCAAAAAAGTAATATTAATAAAAATAAAAAAGATATGTGTACACACATTAATCACACCAATTTTCTTCAGAGAAGATTTGCTAGCCTATCAAACTATTGATCTTTCTTGTCACTTTTTTTTTTCAATACAATAAAGATTACAAAAATGCAGGGATTCTTTTCTGTTGTAACAAAACAACGCAGTGGAACAAAACATGGATCGGATTCAAGTATACGATGCATGTGAAGAAAAAAAAAAAAAGAAAACACTAATGGTCAAAGAACAATCACATAACACAATATTTAATGTGGTTTGGAAAGATTGCCTACATCCACAAGCGAAGATGATCAAGAACTTTTACTAAAACAGAGAACAAAGATATTACAAAACGCACAATGGAGAATTCCCAAAACCTAAAGGAAAAAACCCTAAGGAAAAACCCAAAGAATATAACTTTTTACACCAGTACGATCTTACCTCTCCCACAAAAGAAATCTTGACAAAAGCCAAAAGTTTCCATAAGTCTTTCGCTTCACAAAACCCACAAAATCTCTTTCATAGAAATATAAGAAACCTTACATCATAATGGAGGTTAAAATCCCCAAAATACCCTCACTCATCAAAATGACGTTTCACTCGGCTAAGTGGGTTGATTTCAAGACATTCTTAACAAATATCTACCTTGGCTTGAATTCACCAAACCAAACTAAATAAAACTCCTCGATCATCTTCTCAACCAAACCCCGAAAGGTACATAATCAATTATCTTTCAAACTTAACGAGTCTAAGTCACCCTTAAATTTATTCACCAAACCTGGCTTAGTCAACATATCTGATGACTCCTTAACACTAAATGCATCCATAACCATGTCTTCAAAATCATCTCTCACTAGAGGTATAATGTCCAACTTGGGTGCACATCCATGCTATTGAACTTCCAAAACCTGTATAGGGTCTAAAACAACATACTTAAGTCCCAATAAAATAAGAGTTTTGCACTCCAACTGAACACCCAAATCTCTGTCTTCTATAACTTGTTTGCTTAGATACAACAAAATAAAATCACAAAAAATAACACTTCCATGTTGCTTTCCATGAGCACAACATTCACAAAACCTAAACTTCTCATTATAGAGCAAACTCTATTTGCTCAAATCTACCAAACCTCTTACATAAATGTGACACATTTGCATATGTCATGACTGTGTATAGAGTATACTTGAATATGATATAGAAGAAAAAACTATTCCACTTTAAATGGTGTTCCCGAGTAGCACATAAAGGTTCCTAACCTTTCTTACTTCCAATAAGCAAAAACTGTTCTTTCTGTCAAACTTCTCAACCTCGAACCTTGTACTTGCTATCGCAAAATCCGCAAAGCAAATAATCTCCAACCCACAACTTCAAACAATAGCAACCAGTGATCAATCCAAAGAACCTTCAGCAACTAACGAAAGATAACCCAAAGAAGAACTTGCGCTCTGAACATGGACAATCTCAACACCTGCCCGCAGCAACCTCAAGCTTTGATACCAATTTGTTGTGACAAAGCAACACAATGGAACAAAACATGGATCAGATTCAAGTATGCGATGCATGTGAAATAAAACGAGAAAATAGTAAACGTTCATGAACAATCACACAACAGAATATTTAATGTGATTCAGTAAGATTGCTTACATCCACAGACAAAGATCATCAAGATATTCTACTAAAATGGAGAACAAAGAGATTACAAAATGCACAACTATGTGTTTCCAAAACCCAAAGGCGAAACCCTATAAAAAACCCAAAGAACAGAACTTTTTATGCCAATAAGTTATTACCTCTCTCACAAAAAGAGTCTTGACAAAACCCAAAAACTACCAAACTTCCGACTTCACAAAACCCACAAAAATCTCTTTTATAAAGATATAAGAAACCCTACATTACTATAAAGGTTAAAACTCCCAAAATACCCCCACTCGTCAAAATGACGCTTCACTCACCGAAGTGGTTTGAATTCAATACATTCTCAACATTTTCCTTTCACAAACACAATGGATGTAGATTTAAAAATAAACAACAAACCTAGATTCTAAAGGATTTTCTGCCCCTTTTAATATAAGCTATTGGATAGCCATCCACTAATCGGGTTTTCCACGTTCCAAGGGCATGAGATCCATTGTTTTCCACACAAAAAAACTCACAAAGAAGCAAAACACTTCCATGGCAGATGGTCAATTCATAATGAGGTGGTGGCTCACATTCCCAGAAGCATGCTTACAAAGAAAAATACATGTTAGTAATGACACATTTCCCTACGACCAAGTGATCCACGTACGGTTAGAATGTTTCCAAAAAGGCTGTGCACGTGAAAAAAAAAAAGAAGATAAATTCAATGGCATGTGAGGACCTGTAAAAAACTTGCTCCCTCCAAAAACACAGGACCATGGAAATAAAAAATAAAAAGGAGGTATAATATTGACTTCACCGAGAACGACCTTGCAGATCAACCAACCAAACCTTGTATGTCCTCTTCCCTGATGTGAATAGGCAATCTTGGCAGCTGCTCAATGAGAGACTTCACCTCCCAATAATAGGCGTTCCTTCTAAGGGCTTGTACTCAACTCTGCCTCATTATTTATATAACACCTCAGTACTACTATTAATCACCATGCGATATACGATGAGAAAAGCTTGGATTGTTGCTGAGAACATTGGAGCCATTGACTTATTGAAAGATTGAGGCCTCCATAAATGGAGTTACATTTTTTATTCTTATACCATTATACGAAGAACAACCTCAAATCATTCAAACAACTCAACAGTTTCTCTTCTTCTTGCCGTGATTCATCGTCTTCTTGAAGCAACCAGAAGAATCACACAAAAAAATTATTATTTGATCAATGATAACAGAACTTGGAAAATAAAGAGAATATAAGAGAAGAATTGGAATAGGATAGAGTGCTATACATTGTGAATTGGTACACCTATGTTTAAACAGCGTATTGCATATATTTAACATGCTATAGGAGTCACAATTATTTTTAATTGATTCACTTCCCATGTTATAATGACACACTTTGGAATTAATTCACTTCCCATATGAGAAAATATCCTTTGACAAACAATGTCATACATGGCCAATGCTCCTTGATGGGGTGGTTGCAGCATTGTCCTCCAAGTAAGGAGGTTAGGGCTTAAAACCCTTTAACAACATTTCCTCTGTGTATGATGTAAGTCTCCCTCCTCCGGCAGTCGAGTAGGCCCGAGTGGCCATACCAAAAAAACACATAGTCATCCATAGCTACTTTCCTTTCAACAAGCTGTTAGGAACCCAACTAAGTTGAAGAAGAAGAATAGGAGCATAATTGGGGATGAAAGGAGAATGATTATCTGTATGAAGAAACGTCCGTACGTATGCCACAGATTGACACATAATGTATTTTTGAATTTGGTGCTTTTTTTAGGAATAACTGAATTTTATTGAGAAATAAGAGGAAAAAAACAAAAAATGCATAGAGAACAATAATACAACAACAAGGATCAACTCAAATGGTCGGTAGATAAAGAGGAAGAGTAAAGACATGAAGGCCAATTGCTGATAATTAAGGTCCTTAAGTGAAAAATGATGAAACTCCGGTGAGGCCGATGCTCAAGAAGCAGCATCAAAAGCTGGTAAAGTCTATGGGTGTTATACTATAGACCTGGGTTCAAAACCTGTCTTCACCTAAATTAACCACTAACATTTACCTATCAAAAAAAAAAAAAAAATCCAAAGCAGTACACTCAGCAACCTCCATGAAGTGATTTGAATTCCTATAAAAAATTCTTTTGTTCCACTCTCCAAATGCCCCAACAAACTCCATGATGAATAGCCGCCTAGAATTTTTTACCAATAGGATCCAAAAACCAATCATCCATTGGTTAATAAGAACAGATTCTTAGACATTACCTAAGAGAGATTCAAATGGATTAAGAAATATTGTCAAATAACTCTAGAGAAGCTACAATGAACCATGATATGATTTCTGAACTCCCCATCATTCAAACATATGAAAAAAATGTGAGAAAAAAGCAATATGTAAGGCTGCCTTCTTTGAAGCATGTCCAGAGTATTCATCCGATTTAGAGAAGCACTCTATATATGAGGAGGAGCCAAGTTAGACCATACTTTATTTTTATACACACACACACAAAACTTTTTACAATTTTTTTTCTTCAAAATTTCAATAAGCTAAGGATGCCTCAATTAAGTAAAATTAATGGATCCAAGAGACCAATTAAATTGACCTATTTAGTGGCAAAGTGTTGATGCCCGTCATGTGTCATGTGCCTAGTGATCATAGACAGTTATCCCCTTACAAATACGTGAGGGTGAAGACATTCTTTTCTGTTGTTGCAAATATATTTCTTGTAATTGAGTTTAGAAAGTCATTGGAATTCGAATGGTTTAGAATAGGGCTGTCAACTATCTGCCTAAGCATCTGTATCCAATTTGTATTGGTCCTATACGAATTGTTTTGCTTCTTTTAATAAGTATTTGTTTGTTTATATATATATATATACATATATATATTAATAATGTATTCATATATTAATGTCAAACCGTTAACTGAAACTTCCCAAGTAACCAACTTTTTATCATAATCTTCATCATCTAATCTTTGCTCTTCTTATATTGTTCAGCATCAAAATATGTGGCACTACTCAATCTAACAGAAAGTGCAATTGGATATATTTGAATTTCTCTCTCAGATTAGTTATTCCTATTTTATTCCATGTGAAGTCCACTGGTGTCCTGGACACCATCTTGGACAGAACATTTATTTCGGATAGTTATCTATCCATCCCCAAAAAAGTTTACTTAATGCACACGTTGAAGAACATAGCTAACAGGTAAGTTTTTGTTATTGTTTACCAAAAATAATCATTTTGAGATGTTCTAATTCTTCATCATAAAATCCAAACCATAGAAAGGTTGAGAAAAATGCTGGCCTATGGATTAGTCGCTAACCAAAACATTTAGAAAAGAAAAACAAAAGTCACAGCCTTGCATAGTGTGAAAATTTTCCTTTTCCTCAATCAAATTTATGGATAGATATAATACAAATTTCAAATGGCAAAACTTTGAGCAGTAGAAGAAGATTTTCCCTTCAGTTTCTTCAAAATTTTCAGCTCAATTGGGACCCCAACAGCTCAAGTACATAACTTTTCTAAGTGATTCTTTAGATTGCTTCATCTGTTCATCTCACGAAATCTTCTTCTTAGCCACCGCCATCGCAGAAGAAGAGGAAGAGTGAAGTCTGTTAGCCTGAGATAACGATTTGAGGTTGTTCCTGGCGTGTTGGTGCAGTGATTTCAGAGCATAACTCCACCTACAAAGCCCTTGATCTTTGAATACCTCTACGGCTCCAACGCTCGCTGCTACAATCCAAGCTCTACTAGTCGAACTCATTATTTGTTGTGCCAAAACAGCACAGTGGAACAAAACATGGATCAGATTCAAGTTTGTGATACGTGTGAAACAAAACAAGAAAACAATAAACGGCAAAGAACAATCACAAGAGACAATATTTAACATGGTTCGGCAAACCTTCCTACATCCATGGGCGAAGATTATCAATAACTTCACTAATACGAAGAATAAAGAATAGTACAAAACGCACAACGGCGAGTTCCAAAACCCAAAGGTGAAACCCCAAGGCAAAACCCAAAGAAGAACTCCCAAAACCAAATACGTTTTTGTGTCTCACCAAAATCTCTCTCTTCCCTTAATCTTCCGCAAGTCTTCCACAACCACCAAAACCCGCAAAACCATCCTTTTATAGGAGGTACACTCACCAAAAAACCCTAACACATTAAGGGTTTTAAGAGTCCTAAAAACCCAAACTTCT
>JAOXJP010052466.1:0-15965 GCA_025762735.1 Platanus orientalis
ATAATTATAGGGTCAGACTTGGACCTGCCATGGCCCAGCCCGAGCCCAACCCATGCACACCCCTACTATTGCCAGATTTGTTTGCTCTGTTGATTGATCAAATTTTTTCCTTTTCTCTTTGGGTGAATAATCAATGGTTCTTTTTGACATGTTCCTTTGTTTTGCTCTTATTCTCATTTCCTTGTTTTTCTAAGTTTCTTGTTTTGTGTTGTTTTATTGATTGTTTATCTCTCACAATTCTATATACCATACTTAAGTTAGGTTTTATAAGATTTTCTTGACATTTTTTGGAGCATGCATATGTTGCCAACTCATGTTGAAGAAGTTGATAGTACTTCTTTAGAATGAGATCTAGAATTACATCTTTACATGTGGGATTATCCAGTTAACCAACAGATGAAATAATACGGGCATATTTATAAGTAAGCTTATATCAAATTCATCTTCGAAACATCTACTTTTTGGATCATAAAAGCATTATCGTCGCTTTCAAATTTCTTGGTTCAAGCAATTTTTTTTTCTAGACATGAGTATTCCCTTTCTAAGGATCCTACATATTGCCTACCATATTATCTTTTTAACATAAAAGCAATTGCGTGCCTTGATTGGGATGTATTTACTATCAAGAGATTTAGAAATCGGAAAAAGGTTAATGATGGGAAAAAATGTGTCTTTTTGAATCATATAGAGGGGGATCTTTGTTCACCACATAGTAATGCTATGAGATCTTGTGAGAATTTATTGAAATAATCAAGGTATATTGATAAAGTAATATATGTACAAAGTTCTAAACTAATACTAAATAATTAGCTATAAGTCAAAACTTCTATTGAAGTTGTTTGATGTCTTGCATTTTAAAGATATGCTTTTGAAAGTTATGATTAGACATATGATTTAAAAAAATCGAAGTAATTTTCTAGAGTGATTAAACTTTTGGTATCATATGATGATAAAGTTACAAAATATGTTATGGAAAATGATCTTAAAAATGACAAGTATACCTCACATACAATTCAAAATGAGATTTTGCATTTGTGAAGATATTGAGTATTCCAAATTTTGCATTATTGTTGACAAAACACATGATAAGTCTAATAGAGAACAAAGGACTCTAATTTTGAAATTTGTTGACAAAACACAAGAATGATTCTTTGATTTTTCTCATGTTAAAGATACATCAAGCTATTGACTCTTAAGAATGAAATATCAACCATTCTTTCCCGTCATAGCCTTGATATTCAAAATATTCATGGACAAGGGTATGATAGTATAAGCAATATGTGTGGAGAATGGAAATGATTGTAAACATTATTTTTTAATGATTGTTCTTATATATATTATGTGCATTGTTTTACTCACCGGTCATAAATAGCATTACTCGTTGCATTTAGAGATGTAGTTTTTGTCTATGAATTCTTCTCAAATTTGAATATTATCAATAGATTTAGTGTTTCATGTAAACACTAATGAATTACAGGCTACTCAATTTACACAGATTACACATATGCTAGTTATTGGTGAATTTGAAATTGGAAAATGAGTTAACCAAATTGGCACTTGAAACGAGCTACTGATTCTCGTTGGGGTTCCCATTTTTATTCTATTTGTAGCCTAGTAAGAATGTTTGGTGCTTGGTTTTCTATATTGAAAAGAAAATTGCTAAGAACTTTAGTTTAGATTCAATACTTGTGTAAGCTACAATTATAAATGGGGATACTTGACATTTGTTTTGCTTTTTTTTGTACGGATGTGCCTATCTACTATCAACATGATAATTGATTAGAGATATGTGAAATATACCCAATCATTTTTGTTAATCTTGGTACATATTTGTTAAGTTTGATTGACACCTTTTGTTAAACATTTATTGGGCTAAAAAACTTCATTGCATGTTGAATTATGTTTATAATAATTATTTTGTACTACTAACATAGGGTAGAACACAGAGGTATGTAAAAATAATATATAAATATATATATCCAACAAGTACACTTCTCTTCGTTAATTTGCATTATGGTAGTTTTTTCCCATCATATTTTAATTTGTTCTTTGCTTTTTCTCCTCTAAATGATATGATATTAATATAAAGAGATTAAGAAAGCAAAGGTGATCAGAAATGCAATGATCAAGGTGAAAGTCTTTCCTTTTGGGGCTTTGGTTTTTATAATTAGGATTAGGGTTTGGTTTTTATTATTAAGAAAGCTGCAAAAGTGTGATTTTTTTATATGGAGATACTAGAAACCATCTCTATTTCCACCACACTGTCAATTATCATCTATTTGTATCTCCTCGTCAATGCTAATACAATTAACCTCATCTCTAAGAGTCCACAAAATATCATTGTGGAAACCATAGTTTTGAGAACCGAACCGGTCATCGAACCGGAAAGGTGGATGGTTCAGGTCTAATCAAGTTGACTGTTGATTTACATGGTCTAACCATAGTTCACTTCACATAAATAAAATGTAATAAAATACCAAAAAATAAAAAAGTCATAACACATTAGAAGGCTTATGACTAGAGTTTTAATTTTTAGACATACCAACAAATGTAATAAAATACGAAAAATAAGAACAATTCATGAAAAGTGGATTTGGAATTTGGAAAGGCACATTTCTAATTTTTTATTCTTAATTTCCTTTAAAAAATCGGTTGGTTATATTAGAACAGGGTTTGTAAAAAACCGGCCGGTTTTCATTGGTTTTATCTAGTTTTATGCGGTTTTGGGGAGATTACGGTTTTGAGCTTCTACAAAATTGTTTAGGGTGTTGGTTCAGGTTCAACTGGGTCAGACCGTCTGATTCGGTCCGATTTTCAAAACTATATTGCAAACACAAGAGCAACAACACAAATGGTGGGAACAAATTGATCTAGAACAATATGATAGCTCGGAATAGCTATAACATTTGCAACTTAAGTTTGAAGTTCTGAGAGCTCAAGTATTAATGGGAATCGAGGAGCTATCCATGATATTAGTGTTGTTATTGATCAGGGCAGTTAAGTTTGAGTAGCTTAAACTTGGCCTGAAGCCCCCCCCCCTTTTCAATTGGGCCGAGTTCAAGCTATTGAGTTTGTGATAAGTTCAAGCTAAGATGTTGTAGTTCGGGTTAGGCTTGGGTTGACCTCAGTCAGGTCCAACCCGACCTGCTTTATCTCATTTAACTTATATAATAATTAATGTATCATTAGATAACATTAATCCAATGATCTATAATCAACCTAGGGCCTAACCCAACCTGATTTATATCCTTTAACTTATATAATAATTAATATATCATTGGATTACATTAATGCAACGATCTAGAATCAACCTACTAATAAAAACCTAATTTCACCTTTGTTACGCCACCTCACATTTCTTCTCTCGCACTCCCCCCTCCTCCTCAATCTTTGGCATCACCCCCTCTCATCTTCAATATCTCACCCTCAACTTATCTTACTCATGTTTTTACTATTGCAGTCTTGCTGTTAAGCTCTCTTTCTCGCATTCTCTCTATAGTAATATTGCAATGTTTCCTTTTCTTTAGAAGGCATGCAAGCTAAGTGAAAATGGATAGTCTCATCTTCGTCTTTCGCTGAGTAAACAATTTAACTAGAAACTGTTTTTAGAGTTTTTTAAGTTGGTTATATGAATCTTTAATAGAAGTCCAGCAGTACACTTCTCTTTTTTGATTTTCATTATGATAATCTTTCTCTATTATATTTCAATTTGTCCCTTCCTTTTTCTCTTATAGATGATTAGATTTCAATATAAAGAGAGTAGGAAAAGCAAATGTGATAAAAAATGAAACAATCAAGGTAAACGCCTTTCTTTTTGGGCCTTTGGTTTTTAAAATTAGGGTTAGGGCTTCTTCATCTTCTTATCTCTCCAATTCTATTTTGTTAGGTATATTTTGTCATTATGTTAGGTAATTGGACTGTTTTAGGGATTCACAAATGGGCCTTTGAGGAACCCTGCCTCCTAGAGATGAATTGGCGACTCAAGATGGCTCTTAGACTGTGGTTTATGCATTAATAAAGATTTCCTTGTCCTAAGATCTAGGAGAATACCAAGGGTTTGACCCACAACTGCCGGCCCAATTATAAAGGAAAGCTTCACACGTTGATAGCAAAACACGTTATCCTACCTACAAAACACAAACAAACTATTGACCAATCTTACTCTCCTAACTTAACTCAACCTACTTATTCTCATGAGATCTCTCCTATCATAAGAGGACTCCACATCCAATATGCCTAAACTACTCTTGCCAACATCTTCCACATCTCCATGCAGCTCATCCTCTTCTCATGTAAGCCTAGCTACCTCGCATACAACCCAGTAACGTTTATTGGATTGGCCACATTACATTCCATGTTTCTCGAGAAGCGAGTCTTCATAGACTCAAAAATTTGGGAATCGTTGTCGAAATGAATGGAGAAACTCCCATGTGGCCTCCTCGCGTGGCATCCCACGCCATTGAACTAGCAACTTCATGATTGCCTTGTTTCCTCACTTGACGAGTTGTCGATCCAAGATGCTCTCGGGTTTGACAACTACCACCCCTTCTTGATCCATTGCAGGAGGATGAGTTTGGAGAGTGGCTATGTCACCTATTTTTTTCTTAAGGTAGGAAACATGAAATATGGGATGAATGTGGGCCTGATGGGGTAAGTCCAATCGATAAGCTACCGTTCCAATCTGCTCTAATATTTGGAAGGGCTCGTAGAACTTGGTTGCCAACTTCATGTTGGTATGGAGGCTGATCATGTGTTGGCCAGAGGGTTGGAGCCTAAGGAAAACCCAATCACCAACTTCAAATGTTTGCTCGGTTCAGTGTCAATTCGCCAATAATTTCATGCGTTGTTGGGCCTTTGCAAAAATTTTCCTTAGAATGCTCAGGATTGTATCCCTACTGCGAAGCTCCCTGTCCAACATATCTACTCGGGTTGTCTCACGAACATATGAGGTAAGGCGAGGTGGTGGTTTACCATACACAACTTCAAATGGAGTCATATTGGTGGCTGAATGAAAGCTTGTATTATACCAAAATTTTGCTTAGGAGATCCACTGAACCCATTTGTGAGGTTGGTGGCTGCAAAAACAATGTAAATATTGTTCCAAACACTTGTTTACGGTTTCCATTTGACCATTCGTTTGAGGGTGGAAGGCCAAGCTCATTTTCAAGGTTATTCCCTGGATTTTGAAGAATTCCTGCCAAAAGGCACTTATGAAGACAGAGTCCTTATCGCTAACAATGGAAGACGACATCCTATGCAGCTTAAAGACATGGGTGACAAACTCTTGTGCCATGGTTGTTGTGGAATACAGATGTGATAATGTGATGAAATGGGCATATAACAATGTGGTTTTCCTTTGAGAAGGTGGCATCCCCTCGATGAAGGTCATCGAGATATCGGTCCACACATGCATGGGAATATCTAAAAGTTGGAGTAGACCGGCTGAATGCATATTTTGCTCCTCGTTCCATTGACAAGTGTCACGTTCTTTGACAAAAGACCGGATGGTGTGCTTCATGCGGACCCAATAGCAATCTGCCTTGGCCCTTTTATATGTTTTGTGATAACCTCCATGTCCACTCATTGGGTTGTGATGCACGTGCCCTAAAATCTTGAGCCGAAATGGGGAGCTAGTTGGGACAACAAAATGGCCCTTATAGAATAGCAGGTCATTTTGTTCTGTGAACCGAATTGAATAAGCTTAACAACTCTTTAAGTCTTGTAGGATTGCTTGGGTGGCTGAATCCTGTGTTTGCTCATGCTTTAGTTCTTCGAGCCAATCTTGTTTGGGTATGGATATGGTTGCCACCTCTCCTTGTTGCTTCCTGGGGAGTGCGTCCGCTACGACATTGGTTGCACTACTACGGTACTCTACCATAAACTCATAGCCAAAAAGCTTGGACACCCATTGTTGCTGGGTTGGTATCCCCATTTTTTGTGTGAGCAAAAACTTCAGGCTTTGCTGGTCTATTTTCACCCCGAACTTGTGGCCTAATAAGCAATTGGGCGCTTGTTTTGAGATAGCACGGCCCCTATGCATGACCCGGAGGCATCACATTCTACCACGAAGTCCTTTATAAAATCGGGTAGCGCCAATACTGGGGATTATGCAACGGTGACCTTTAATTGGTTGAAAACACACGTAGCCTTGGGCTACCATTGGAAGGAATCCTTTTTGAGCATTAGGTTAATGGATGGGCCATCGGCCCATAATCTTGGATGAACTGTTGGTAATACCCAGTGAGGCCCAAGAAGCTACATAGACCTTTAAGTGTTTTGGGTAAGGGCCATTCCATCATACCTTTGATCTTATTCGGCTCCGCCACCATGCCGTGGGCCGAGACAATGTGACCCAAGTAGGAGATAGAATTGGTGGAAAAGACACATTTACTTTGCTTGGAGAATAGGTGGTTGGCATGTAGCACCTCGAGTGTGGCATGAAGGTGATGAAGCTGTTCTTCTTGGGATGGGCTATAGATCAAGGTATCATCAAAGAAAACCAACATAAATCATCGTAAATGGGGTCTAAACAGCTTGTTCATCAAGACTTGAAATGTCGAGGGCGCATTAGAAAGCCTGAATGGCATCACGAGAAACTTGAAGTGCCCCTCATGAGTCTAAAAAGATGTATTGGACATGTCACTAGGCCAAACTCGGATTTGGTGGTAACTGAACTTGAAGTCCAATTTAGAGAAGACCTTGGCCCTATGCAACTTGTTGAGTAACTCTTCTATGACTCGGATATATAACTTATCCTTGATGGTCAAGCGGTTCATCTACGCAGAAATGCCATGTGCCATCACTTTTTCGGACTAGTAGAGCTGGTGACGATAACGGGCTTTGACTGGATTGAATGAGCCTAGAAGACAACATCTCACTTATTATTTGTTCAATGACAGCCTTTTAATGGTGCAGGAAGCGATAGGGGCAGGCATTGACCTGATATGCCCCTACCACCAAGGGGATCTGATGATTGCACGGACGGGGAGGAGGGAGACTTGTTGGTGCATTGAATATATCATGGAATTCATGCAGCAGGCGACTGACTACAACAGATTTGAGAGTGGGTCAGTTTGGGCCTGACACGCCTTCCATGGATAATAGGTAACAACAACGAAGACTTAACATGGCTGAGCTAAGTTTCTTTCTCGATATCACCTCTAACCCAGCTTTTGCTTCCCCTTTTAGGTGATGAGTCATGCTACTCTGCTAGAAGCTTAGGGACAAGTTAGCAAAATCCCATGTGATAGGACCCAGACAGACCAGCCATTGGGCCCCCAAGACAGCCTCACAGCCTCCCAACTCTAGCACAAAGAAGTTGTCCACGATCTCGATGCCTTGGGTTTTTACCCTCACCCTGCTACACTTCCCTTGACATGGAACTTGTTCATCGTTGGCCATGGTTACATTGAGTTTCACACCTCCATGGATAGTTAGGTGGGCCTTCTTGGCTATGTATGGGTTGATGAGGTTGTGTGTGCTCCTAGAGTCAATGAGAATGACTACCGGAACACGGTTGATACTGGCATTGACTTTCATGTTCCGTGGTGTGGCTCCTCCCAACACGACATACAAAGAGACTCGTCCCGTGGCATCAAACTAAAGCTCATCTTCCTTGTCTTTGTCAGGTTCATTCTCTTCCTCCTTTGGGTCGTTGTTTTTGGGCCACAAGCCCTCCATTAAGTAGAGGTTTTGGGTCTTACATTTGTGTCCTTGTGCAAAATTTTCATCGCAATTGTAGCATAGACCTTCTTGCCTCCCCTTCATCTCCATGAGTGTTATGTGCTTCATGCTCGGGATGGTGGTCTTGTGTCAGACGGTTAGAGCGGCTCGCCTTGGCTCTCCCCAACTCTTCTTCTTTTTGGCTGTGATTTTCTGTTCTTGCATCCGGGATAGCCCAATGGCATCCGAGATGGTCATGGACTTTAACATTTGTATGCTTAGACAAATGTATTTACGTAACCCTCATACAAAGCAGCTCACCATGAACGCCTCGTTCAATCCTTCTGTTAGGTTGGCGAATTCTTTAAAGTGTGTCTGATATTGCTCCACGATGGTGTTTTGTCTCAGTTTGGCAAGAAGGGCCATAGGGTCCTCATACTAGCTTAGACCAAACCAGGTGCGCATGGCCTACAAAAAATCCTCCCAATGGGAGATAACACTGGAGCGTTTGGCCCATTGATACCATTGAAGGGCCTTGCCCTCTAGGTGAAACGATGCCAACAACAACTTTTGAGTGTTCGGCGTCTGTTGATTCACTAAGAATTACTTTGCATGGTTTAGCCAGCCTGAAGGGTCATGTCCTTTAAACCTAGGAAAATCCAAATGAGCGGACTAAGTGGTGAAGGAGTTAGAATTCTCTTCACTCCTCGTCACTGTGTGCCTACCAAAACGGTGTGCTCCTGAGCTTTCTCCCCTTTAGACATTCCGGCATTGGGAAATGTTCCCTAATCTAGTGTCTATATTGGTAAACTATCGAAAGACCTCCTGAAATGTTGTGGCCTGCTCGTGTAGTTGTTTCCCTTGAGCATGGAGGAGCTCTTCCATCTTAGTAAGCTTGGATCCATTGGCCATGGTAGGAACTCCCTTCTCTAATACCAATGTTAGGTAACTGGATTGTTTTAGGGATTCATAAATGGGTCTTTGAGGGACCCTACCTCCTGGAGATGAACTGACAACTAAAAATAACTCTCATCTTGTGGTTTGTGCATTAATAAAAATTTCATTCTCCTAAGACGTAAGAGAATACAAAGGGTTTGACCCACAACTGTTGGCCCAATTATAAAGGAAAGCTTCACATGTTGATAACAAAACACGTTATCCTACCTACAAAACACAAACAAACTGTTGACCAATCCTACTCTCCTAACTTAACTCAACCTACTTATTCTCATGAGATCTCTCCTATTATAAGAGGACTCCACATCCAACATGCCTAAACTACTCTTGCTAACATCTTTCAAGTCTCCATGCAGCTCAGCCTCTTCTCATGCAAGCCCAACCACCTCGCATGAAACCCAGAAACATGTGCTGGGTTGGCCATGTTACACATTATTAGTTTACCGAAGATCAAATAAGTCATGAGGAAAAGAAAGATTGAAATAGAGAAAAACTGAGAATGTGGAGAAAAGGAACGTTTCCACCTCGAAGAGGCTAAAGGGCCTCTTCAAGAAGGCTACAAAAGTTTGTGATTTTTCATATGGGGATGACAATAATTGTTTTCTCACTTGTAGGAAACCCCTGCTATTTTAGTCACACTCTAGTGAATTTTTTATCCATTAATATCTCTTTATCAACTCTAAGCCAAGTAGATCTATCTCTATGAGTCTACATAATGTCATTGTGAAGACGCAAGAACAACAACACAATTGGTGGGAACAAATTGATCTACAAAAAATATGATAGCTTGGAAAAGTAACAACATTTGCAACTTAAGTTGTAGGTCTTGAGAGATTAGGCATTAATGCGATTTGAAGAGTTGTCCAGGAGTATCACTACTGTTATTGATCAGGGTTGTTGAGTTCAAGCAGCCTAAACTTGATCTAAACCCATTTTTATGAATTGGGCTAAGTTTGGGCTGTTGACTTTGGACTGAGTTTAGGCTTAGATGTTGTAGTTTGGGTTGGGATAAGGCCTAGCCCAATTTTCAACCCTTAGCTTATACAATAACTAATTTACCTTTAGATTATATTAATCCAATGATCTAAAATTAACCTCCTAATAAAAATCTAATTTCATCTCTTTCACACTGTCTCACACCTCTTCCTTCTCTTGCATGCCTCCATCCCCCTTTTCGTCCTTAATCATCAGCATCGACCCCTTCTCATCCTCAAAACCTCACCCTCAAGTTATTTCACTTGTGTTATTTTTTGTTGCAATCTCGTAGTCAAGCTCTCTTCCTTGCACTCTCTCTATAGTAGTATTACTCTCTTACCTTCTTTTTGAAAGACTTGCAAGCTTAAGGAAAATGTTAGATCTCCTCTTGAGTTGAGTTTCCTCTTAGTCTTTCACTGAGGAGGCAATCTAACCAAAAACCTATATTTTAGAGTTTTTTTTTTTAAAAGAGGGTTGTATGGATCTTAAATATAAATCCAACAGGTATGCTTTTCCTCTTCAATTTGCATTCTAGTTATCATTCTCCATCAATTTCAATTCATCCCTTGTTTCTTCTTCTTCTTCTAGATGATTGGATGTTAATATGGAGAGAGCAAGAAAGCGAAGGTGATCGGAAAGGCAATGATCAAGGTGAACATCTTTCTTTTTTGGGGTTTGGTTTTATAATTAGGGTTAGGGTTTTTTCATCTTCTTATTATTTTTGTTTCTCTGATTCTATTTTGTTTGGTTTAGCTTGTCATTGTTAGTCTTCTAAAGATTACATCAGTATTGGGGAAAAGAAAATTAAAAATTGTGAAAATTGAGAATGTGGAGAAAAAAGAGCATTACATTCTTAAAGAGACGGAAGTGATTCTTCAATAAGGCTACAAAAGTGTGTACTGATTTTTATATGGAGATGGTTATAATTGCTTTCTCACCTACGGGAAACACTTTCTATTTCTTTCATACTTTGGTGTATGTTGTCATCCATTGGTATCTTCTCGCCAACTCTGATCTAGTTAGCCATATCTCCAAGAGTCCATAAAATGTCATCATGCAAAAGCAAGAACAACAACATTGTTGGTGGGAACAAATTGATTTAGAACAATATGATAACTTGGTAAAGCTACGACATTTATAACTTCTTATTTGGGCTGAGTTCAGGCTATTGCCTTTGGGCCAAGTTCAAGCTTAATTGTTGTAGTTTAGGCTGGGCTCGGATTGACCTTGGACGAGCCCATCCCAACCCGATTTATAGCCCTTAACTTATATGACAACTAATGTACCATTGAATTAGATTAATCCAACGATCTAGAATCAACCAACCAATAAAAACCTAATATCAACTCTTTCACATTGTCTCACATCTCTTCCTTCTCTCCCACTTACCCCCATTGCCCCTTTCTTCTTCAATATTTGGCATTGCCCCTTCTCATCGTCCATATTTTATACCCAATTTATCTCACTCATGTTCTTTTTATCATAGTCTTGCTGTCAAGCTTTCTTGCATTCTTTTTGTAGTAGTATCGCCTTCTTACCTTCTATTCGAAAGACTTGCAAGCTGAAAGAAAGTGGCTAGTCTTATCTCTAGTCGAGTGTCCTCTTTGTCTTTCGTTGAGGAGTCAGTCGAACAAAAAATGCATTTTAAAGTTTTTTTTCTAAAAATGGTTATATGGATTTTAAACATAAATCCAACAAGTACACTTCTCTTCTTCAATTTGTATTTAAGTAATCTTTCTTCATCATATTTCAATTCATCCCTTATTTTTTTCTCTTCTAGAAGATTTTATGTTAATATAGAGAGAGTGGGAAAGAAAAGGTGATCAGAAGTCAACGATCGAGGTAAACTTCCTTCATTTCAGGGTTTGGTTTTTGTAATTAGGGTTAGGGTTTCTTCATCTTTTATTCTTATTGTCTCACCGATGTTTTTTGTTGGGTTTAGTTTACCATTGTTAATTTACAAAAATTAGATTAGTCATAGGGAAAAGAAAGATTAAAATTAAGAAAATTGAAAATGTGAAGAAAATGAATGTTACATTCTCAAAGAGGCAAAAAGGCTTCGTTAAGAAGGTTATAGAACAATATGGCGATGGTTTTTCTCACTTGTAGGAAACCCTTTATGTTTTGGTCACACTTTGGTGGATGCTATCATCCATCGGTATTTTCTCGCTATCCAATTATCTAGGGCTATCAATTGGGCCGGGCCGAGGTCTGCCCAAACTCAGCCCGAAATGTTTTACTCGTGCCTGAATAAAACTTTGGGCCTAAAAGTTGGGCCCAAACTCAACCTATTTTAAAACAACGGGTTTTGGGCCGAGTTCAGACTGCCCGAATAAGACTCTTTTCTTAATTTTAAGGTTGATTTTAGGCCCATAGTTGTCCCTAAATGCATATTATATGAGTTATATATATATATATATATATATATATGACCTAATAATCAACATATAAATAAAATTATTGTTTGCTAACTAGTTTGTGCATGGTCGGGTTAGGCCTCGGTTAGGCCTCGGGCTGAAATTTAGCTTGCCCAAACTTGGCCCAAATAAAACTTCGGGCCTATAAGTTGGGCCCAAACTCAGCCCATCCCGATTCTTTTTTGGGCCAGACATGTCGAGGTTCGAGCTAGCCCGGCCCAATTGATAGCCTTACAATTATCCCTATTTCTAAACCATAAAAAAATCATCCATATTTCTATGAGTCCAAAAAATGTCATTGTAAAAAAGCAAAAACAACAACATAATTTGTAGAAAAAAATTCAATCTGGAACAATATAATAGCTTGAAAAAACTATGATATTTGCAACTTAGGGTGGAGGGTTTGAGAGATAAACTATTAATGCAAATTGATGAGTTGTCTAGGATAACCTTAACTCATATAATAAGTAATGTGCTATTGGATTAGATTAATCCGGTGATCTAAGACCAATCAATTAATAAAAACCTAATTTCATCTCTTTCACATCGTCCCATGTCTCTTCATTCTCTCTCACTCACCTGCATTCCCCCTCTCATTCTCAATCTTTGGCATCGGCTCCCTCTCATCCTCAAGATCTCGCCCTTAAGTTATCTCACTCATGTTTTTTTTGTCACATTCTCACCGTCAAGCTCTCTTCCTTGCATTCTCTCTATAGTAGTATCACCCTCTTGCCATCTCTTTGAAAGCCTTACTAATTAAGAGGAAAATGGCTGGTCTCCTCTCTGGTCAAATCTCTTCTTTAACTTCCGTTGAGTAGCTAGTCCGACAAGAAATGTGTTTTTTAGATTTCTGTCAAGGATGGTAACCATTAATTCAATAAGTATGCTTAACTTCTTCAATTTACATTATGGTAATCTTTCTTTATCATATTTCAATTCATACCTTTCCTTTTCTCTTCTAAATGTTCAAAAATTAAGATATAGAGGGCTAGAAAGTGAAAGTGATCAGAAAGGAAACAATCAAGGTGAACCTATTTATTTTTTGGGGTTTGGTTTTCATAATTAGGGTTAGGGTTTCTTCATCTTCTTTTCTTATGTCTCTCTAATCCTGATTTGTTGGGTTTAGTTTGTCATTATTAGTTTATCGAAGATCATCTTAGTCATGGAGAAAAGAAAGATTAAAATTGAGAATGTAGAGAGAAAGAACGTTATGTCCCAAATCTGTGGGTCATGAAGTGGGCCGGGTTCGGATCCATGACATGGGAATGACTCACCTCATACCCGTTTATCATAACAGAGAGACCAACAAGCTCGTAATGTGTCATTAACTCTCTTACCTAATCACACAATTTCCCATATAAATTTGATTCATTATCCTTCCATGTCCATTTTCAACATATCACATCACAACAGAATAGTACAATCAATGACACAATCTAATAAGTGCAGAAAAATATATATACGATTAGTCTAAAAATATAAACATCCCGTAGTCACCCAAAAGTAACAGGGTTAAACATGCCCATAAGAGTACAGTCATCCCATAGCCCCAATGGTGTAACAAGTATCTTAAGTACATCTCTCATCTCAGTAAAATAAAGTCTTAAGGACATAACTAAAATGAAAACTAAATAATAGAGCCAACTGCCCAGCTTCTTACCATCTCTCTTCCATCCCAAGGCGTAGTCCGATCTATACACCTACACATTTGCGGGTGGTGCCAATTGTGGTAAACTTGACGGACTTAACGGGAGGGTATATAGTTTATACGACACTTAAGGAAATAAAAAGATAATCACTATAGCAAATAAGAACAATTAAGATATCTAAAGAATCAAAGCAAGAATAAGAGTACATCAAGTCTCCTAAACATGTATCCTTACTATGATTCGTGTACACATAAGTCACAAGATAATTATAAGAATATCTAAAGTAGATCAGGTTGAATCATGCATATGCTACATGCTAAATATTATGTGCACATGCTTAGTAGTGTATGTGCCACATACAAATCACAATAGTGTCCTATCACATATCGTATCATGTAAATTAACCAAGAAAGGTCTCTGACAAAATGAATCACGTAACCCGATTAAGGGTCTTCGACATAGCACATCACATCATATATGTTGGGCCTCTGGGCCGTCTTCACCTATTAATGTAATCCGGTGATTAGGTACCTAAAGCTATGAAGACCAACTCACAAAGGAGTATACAGGGTCATAAAACCAATGGGCACAATAACTATCTTCACTTATTAATGTGACCTGGTGATTGGGTACCTGATGCCATAAAAACTAACCCACAAAGGGGTCTACGAGCTCACGAAAGGCAACCCACAAAAGGGTCTTCGGGCTCACGAGAGGCAACCCATATAGGGGTCTACGGGGTTACGTCTAGCCAACCCATATAAGGGTCTTCGAAGTAAAAAAAAGCATATACATATATTAAGGTCACAAGGACCAACCCACTTAGGGGTCTCCAAGCCCAATAGGACATATTCCCGTATAGGGGTATCATATCAAATCCTTACATCCAAAATCACATTCCAAAACTATGTTTTATAAAATAAGATAAATATTACATAATCATATTGTCAGCACCTGATTTTGGCATAGGGTCCAAAGGTTTCTTTTGATGGGTAGCACTAACTCTCTAGAATTGACCTTAGACATCCTAGGAAACCCAGGTGATTAGATAACCTCCCCTTTTTAGGCCATCCCCATTCTTTCCTAATTTGACACTCTAAACCCTTGATTTTTTCCTAAGATCTTTGTTAGACCCCTTTTTCTCATATTTCTATCTTTCTTTTCAATCTCATTGTTTTCTTAATAATTGTCCCAAGTTCGGTCACATCTATATTGAAAATTACAATTTTACTCCTCATTAAAGGTGGACCACCAAATCTCATTGTACAAGCATCGAACAATTAATCAGGTGTCACGGATGCATTCGGAATGGTCTAAAACCTAGAAATGGTGATCAACAAATTTTGTCATATTATGTTTCGACGAATCTTGGTCATTGATTTAGAATCTTTCAAAATCTGATCAAAGTACACCCTAAATGATCAATCTAACATCAAAGATGCGTCTAGAATGTTCCGAATCTTTGAAATAGAGTGTTCGATCATTAAAATCCATTGTTTTAATTTTTTGTGAATCTTGACCCTTAATTTAAAATCTTTCTGATTCTGAACAAAATTCAAATCAGATGGTCAATCAGGCAACATAAATGGATTTAGCATGCCTTAAAACCTTGGGGTACTGGAAACAATGTTCAAAGTTCATTCATAAGCCTTCTATCGCACCGTATCAATTTGCGACCATCTGATTAGGTACTTTGGAGCCTCAGATAAAAAATCAGACCCCACCATGATGATTAGTGCCATTGATTTAGTCAAGATAGACAATTTCTCAAAATTTCCATGTTTAGACAACAAGATTCCGTATGGAGACACTATATTACAATGCATTGTGACACGTCAAATCAAAATCCTACTTTCTTTCACATGTGTTGCCACTTCCTTAATCCTCCATCATTTTGAGTGTGAGTATAACCAGTCTAACCAAAACCTTATAATCAAGTACTCTTTTAGCCTAACCTAAAATATGTGCCTAAACACCCTTTAAGTCTAGCCTAAAACCTATACACAATCACCCAGATTTTAGCTTAAGTCCCTCCCTATACACAAACATCTTAGGTTGGCAAGTCACATATTTGGCATGAGTCCACCACACCTAAATCCGCATCACATTATTCCTTTTGGTCTATGCCACATGTAGGCCACATGCCCTACATGTGTCAAGCACACTCCCATTCCACTTTTGGATTTTTAATCACTCATCCTGCCATTTTCAATTGACATGTCATTGCCACTTAAGCAAAGATTATACCAATTTTGGCTCACCAACTCTCCCTTCCTAAAACTACCTAGCTACATCACTTCAATCC
>JAOXJP010052477.1:0-15965 GCA_025762735.1 Platanus orientalis
TTTTATATTTTATATATATATATATATATATATATATATATATATATATATATATATACAGACATATGTTTCTGTGTGATTGATGGATGGAAATATAGAGATAATGCAAATGACATAAATGCCTTTCTTTTTTTATCAAAAGGTTAAGATAAGGGCAGTTTAAGAAAACAAAATATGGTAGGTTGTTATGTTGCCAAATCCCTTGAGCATGTCAGCATTCCTTATTTAATATATATGTAACATATATAATATAATAAGCTATATATATATATATATGACATTTTATAAGCCGAGCTTTTAGTGAGCTGAGCTCAGTGCAGCTCAGCTCAGCTCACTTGGATAACTGAGCTTAATTGGAAGCTCAGCTTAGTTCATGATGAGCTGAGCCAAGCTAGCTCGGCTCATTGACAAACTCTAATTGAAACTTGAGAGAACTTATATCTCTTTTAACCCACTAGAACCATAATTCTCACAATCCATTTCAGCCATTTGGTTGGATTCACATCAAAACTCTAATTTCTCATCTCCATGTTCAAGAAAACTTCAAGATTTACGGATTTTCTATACTCTGATGACTGGTTTGTAGACATACAATTGGGTGCAAGGGTAATTCAGTCCTATGTTGTACATATACTATATATATACATGTATGGTATATCATACTAATAATATATATATTATTTTTCTGTGTAGAGAGGATTAATCTCTCTTACATGAATTCTTCATTCCTCTCTCTTTTCTTCTTTTCTTTTCTTCTTATTCCTTTCTTTCTATTGAACCCTAAGCACCATTAAAGGGGTTCCAATAAATCAAGCCGGTATCAGAGCTAACCTGAATCTGATCACACTTTGAAGCATGAAAGAGCAAAGCAAAAACCATGATTGACATCAGTAGGCCATATACTGACGTCAGTAGGGCCATAGTCAGGTACAGTGTCAGATCCCAAAACTTTCATGGTTCAATAGAGGATGATTTATCAGTAATTGTGAGTATTTTTCCAGAAATTTTTGTTTATGACAAGCATTTTTTGGTAGGATTTTTGAAAAAATTCGAAAAACCCAGATTTCACGAAACTGGTCGATTTGATTAGATTGGGGTTTTTTGCGGGAGTTAATCTATAATAGATGATTCGCTTTAAGTAAGGATTCTTTGAGTTTTTGTTTGGATTGAATTGGACAAGTATCGAAGTGTCGGTGATGTTGTTTCTCTAGTGTTATCACATGACCCTATTTTCTCCTTTTTAGTGGATTTCTTTTTTTTTTTTTGCAGAAAAAAAATTATCTCCTGATCATGATTGAACTTGCATGTGACTATGAAAATGATTGTTTGGGACTGTTGTGGACTGCAGTTGGTGTTTCCAAGGCCAGTTGGTGATTATTAGGGTTGTTATACCCATCGTATGGTGTGTGAAAGCTTGTAGGTTTGTTAATCTGTGTAGATCATAGGCTATGGAGCCTCGTAGTTAGTGTGGAGTGGTAGAGCAGGCTGTATAGCCTGGTGTGGTGTTGATTTTGTGGGATGGTGTTTGTGGAGTCGTAGTTTTTCTTTGTTGGCTATAGCAAATCGACATGTTTGACGTCAATGAAACTTCTCATTCCCTCTAGGAATGCTGATAACAATATGGGCAGCAACCCTCCTAAGGTGCCCAACGCCCAAATTACAAGTGTGAAGTTTGACGGCACCAATTGCCTAGATTGGTGTTAGTTGGTTCATGAGTAGGAAAGACAAAGAAGAATATATTATTGAAGATATGACCATTTCTAGTATTACTAATCTGAAATATCGTAAGTGGAAGACAAAGAATACAACCGTTATGTCATGGCATCTCTATGTAATGTGTCATTGCAAAGCTCTAGGTACGATTTGTCTTTCGTTATCTTCGCTGATAGCTTTTAATATTTTTAATGAGAAAACCACAGAAGACTTGATGTCAGCTCTTTGTCGAATGTATGAAAAACCATCAGCTTCCAACAAAGTGTTTTTGATGAAGAGATTGTTTAATATGAAAATGGCAGAAGAGGAAACTATGGTTGAACACTTGAACAGGTTCAATATAGTTACCAACCAATTAACCTAGGTTGGAATTAATTTTGATAGTGAGGTTAAGGCCTTGTTAATTCTCTCATCTTTATCATATAGTTGGGATGGTTTGGTAATGACTGTCAATAATTCCTCGGGATCCAGTCCCATGAAGTATGATGACGTAGTGAACATGATTCTCAGTGAAGAAGTCTGCAAGAAATCCACATCCTCAGGAGAAACTTCATGTAGTGCTTTGAATATGGAAGGAAGAGGAAGAACAATTAACAGGAACCAGGATCGGAGTAGATCCATGTCAAGAGACAAATCAAGATCTGAAAAACTTACGGTAGAATGTTGGAGTTGTGGGAAGAAAGGGTACTTGAAAAAGGATTGTAGGGCTCCAAAGAAAAACAGACATAGTACCAACACAAAGACAAGGAGGCTTTGATAAACATTGTTGAAGAAGTTGTTGAAGATATATTAGTTCTAGCCTTGGACAACAAGTCAGAGTCATGAGTGATTGACTCAGAAGCATCCTTCCACGCCACATCTAGCAAAGAATGTCTCAAGAACTATATGCAGGGTGACATTGGCAATGTATTTCTAGGAGATGATAAACCCTGTAATATGGTGGGCAATAGAGATGTTCTGATTAGTCAGCCAAATGGGGGTACATGGATGTTGAATGATGTGCATCATGTACCTTGCTTGGAAAGAAATTTGATTTTATTAAGCTAGCTTACAAGTTCAGGTTACAGCATGGTTTTTACATGAGATTCATGGAAAATCACAAAGGGTGCTTTGGTTGTAGCTCGCAGAAAGAAAGAAGGGGCACTCTACCTAACAGGAAATACAACTATCTCTATTTTAGTTGCAGCTAAGGGTGCAGATTCAAATATTTGGCACTGCAGGTTGGGACACTTGAGCGAAAAAGGAATGAAGATTCTCCACTCAAGAGGGAAGCTTCTAGTTTTAAAGGCAAGGGACCTGGAGTTTTGTGAAGATTGCGTTTATGGAAAACAGAAGAAAGTTAACTTCACTAAGGGTGCAAGAACAATCAAGAAGGAGGGATTAGAATTGGCTCACATTGACTTTAGGGGCCAGCTCAGATATCTTATATTGGTGGCTCACATTATTTTGTTACCTTTATTAATGATTCAACTAGAAAATTATGGGTTTACTTCCTTAAACATAAGTTTGACGTGTTTGAGACCCTTCAAGAAGTGACGAGCTGCTGTTGAGAATGAAATAAGTTGTAAGCTCAAGTGCCTCAAGTCGGACAATGGAGGTGAATACTGTAGCAAGGAATTTGAAAATTACTATGCAGAGAACGAGATCAAGAGAGAGAAAACAATCCCCAATACACCACAACAGAATGGTGTAGTAGAGCGAATGAACTGGACTATTGTGGAAAGGGCCAGAAGCATGAGATTCATGCAGGTTTGCCTAAGTAATTTTTGGTAGATGCTGTCAGCACAATAGCATATTTATTGAATCGAGGACCTTTAGTACCTTTGGATGGTGGACTCCTAGAAGGAGCATGGATAAGAAAGCAGGTGAATCTTAAACACCTAAGAGTGTTCAGTTATATGGCTTATGTACATGTTGATGTAGATCAGGTAAAATCTAAAAGGTGTGTTTTTATTGGATACATGTCAGAAGAATTTGACTACCGGTGTTGGGATGATAAAAACCGGAAAATCATGAGAAGAAACATTGTATTCCATGAAAAAGTCTTGTATAAGGACAAGGCTACTATTTCAAGCAAACAAAAGGATTTTATGGAGTCTGAAGAGATTTCTAATGATGATGTGTAGGGTGTGAATGAGAATGAATCACCAAATACAAGACATGGGGATCAGCAGATACAACATCAAACACTTACTCCAGAAGTAAGAAGATAATCCAGGACACCTAAACCAACATAACGATATTCTCCTTCTCCAAATTATTTGTTGTTAACAGATAGTGGTGAGCTGGATGCTATGAAAAAGCATTAGAGGTGGATTCTTGGACTGAGTGAGAGCATGCAATGAATGAGGAGATGAAGTTTTTAATATCCAATCTAACACGGGACTTAGTTTCACAACTAGATGGCAAAAAGGCATTGAGCAATAAATGGGTTTTCACGTTGAAGGATGAGAGGGATGAGACCAAAGAATATAAGGCCAGGTTGGTGGTTAAAAGATGTCAGCAAAGAAGAGAAATAGACTATTCCGAATTATTTTCTCCAGTTGTGAAAATGATAACTATCAGGGCAGTGTTGAGCATAATGGTAGCAAAAGATTTACATCTTAAGAAGCTTGACTTGAAGACTACATTCTTCCATGGTGATTTAGAAGAGGAAATCTACATAGAACAGTCACAAGGCTATATTACTGAAGGGAAGGAGCTGAAAATGAGCTTATATGGGCTGAAGTAAGTACTAAGATAGTGGTATTTGAAGTTTGACAACTTCATAACAATAATGGCTTTATGAGATGCCATGCGGACCATTGCTATTATATCGAGAGGATTGACAACAGTTAATTATATTGCTTTTATATTTTGATGACATGCTTGTTGCAGGATTAAGCATGCAAGAGATAAATAATCTCAAAGATATGTTGTCAAGGGTGTTCAAGTTGAAGAACTTAGGTACAACAAAGCAGATTCTTGGTATGAGAATTACAAGAGACAAGAAGAACCATGTATTGAGGTTGTCTCAAGAGGACTACATTGAAAAAGTCCTAAGAAGGTTCAACATGCAAAATGCTAAGTCAATCAGTAACCCATTGGCAGGGCATTTCAAACTCTCCAAGGAACATGCTCCTAAATCGCAAAAAGAGATAGATTACATGTCTAAGGTACCATATGCATCGGTAGTAGGCAGCTTGATATATGCTATGATTAGCACGAGCCAGACATTGCGCATGCAGTGGGAGTAGTTAGCAGGTATCTAAGCAAGCTATGAAAGATGCATTGGGAGGTTGTGAAGTGGACACTGAGGTACCCAAGAGGAACTTTTAAAGCCGCATTGATTTTTGAAGGGTCTAAACTTAGCCTACAAGGTTACATAGATTCGGATTTGTTAGGAGATTTTAACAAACGAAGAAGCACTACGGAGTATGTCTTCACCTTGGATTCTACAACTATTAATTGGGTGTTACAATTACAGAAGATAGTGACACTTTCAAGCACTGAAGCCGAATATATTGCTGCTACGGAAGCAAACCGAAGTTATGCAAAGCTTCAGTTGATCTTCAGGTGTGAAGACAAAACAGTTGAGCCGCAAGAGAGAGGAATCATATCAAGGAAAGAATAGTGTTTATAAACATAGTAGATGCAATAGGACATCAAACTTCAAGTGGGAGATTGTAGTGTGTGAAGTTTGATTTGTTGGGTTAGTGTCGGAAATTCAACCTGAAATCTAACCCGAATACAACCCAAAGAAAAACCCGAATGTGAAATTATTTGGAATCGGATCGAATCCGAACCATATCCACATATGTATTAGGGTTTTAGGGTATTTATATGTTTTTCTTCTAGGGTTGCGTGTAGAGTGAGAAAGGTTCTGAAATTGTAAATCGTCTTTGGATGAGTTTTCTTCCTAATAGTGAAAGTTTTCTTTACTGCTCTATGGTTTTTCCTCAAACTGGGGTTTTCCATGTAAATCTTGTGTCGAGCGTGATTTCTTTTCTTAGTTTTGTTTCTTGATTTTATTGCATCTCGTTTCTTCTACGAAGAAGGTAAAACGATTCTACCACTCCATTCTATAAAGCCTGAAATCAATCGTCACAATCTATTTCTCAAGACAACAAAACAAATTTGGAATTGTAACCCAGACCTATTCTGAAGTTGAGAATACAACAAACTGTATGAGTTAAAAGCAAAGTATTTCGCAGTTGAAATAAGGGGATCTTCCCTTGGCCTCTTACTATTCCATTTTTATGATGTGGGAAGAGATGTATCATTACCTCACATTTCGTCCCAAGTGTAAGGAATACATCATTACATATACTAAACATGTTGAGGAGTTTGGATTTATGAACTGTTGATGGGTTCACATCCTGATTTTGAACAAGTGTGAGTATAGATTCTTGGTAAGGGGCCTCTTCCCTTTCTAAATGAGGTTTATGCATATTTTCATCGTGATGAGAAAAGGCGTAGCACTATAGTTCAACCTACTCCTATTAAGAGATCTTCCATAGTTTCCTCCTCTTAAAGAGGTGGCAATAGCATGCATGGTCGTGGTCAATGTTCAAAATGTCAGTGTTAGTGGAAATGTTGGAAAGAAATATTGTAACAATTGTAGAAACTTAGGAAGTATATTCTAATCTAACTACGTAATCATAAGAGAACAAATAAATTCATTAGGAATGAAAGTTTATTTTAATTCATAATTATAGCTTACTTTAATACACTTGTTTTATAATATTCTTAATGAATTTATATACAATTATTAGGATATTAGTACATAATGGTTGACAAACATATAATAATCTAACTGAATAAACATAAGGGAACAAGTACATTCTCTTTATTTCCTTATTTCTTCTTTTCTCCTTCTTCCTCTCCTTTTTTTCTTTGGAATTTATCGTTGTTCATATGATCTTTTAGCATAACACAATGTCGACATTAGGCAATAACACACTACAAAAGGGAAATATTTGCTTAATACATTGACATTAGGCAATAATACACTGCAAAAATGGAATATTTGCTCAATACGTCGACATTGTATATCATGTCAACCGAAAATTGAAGTTATATAATATAGTTAATGTTTCTTGTCAATGTAGGTAATATGTCATGTCAGTCTTGGTAGATATGGACATATTTCGAGACATTTAAAACCATGGTCGTGGTAGGGGAAAATTTGGTGGTATGTCTGATGAGTGAGATAAATTGAAATGTGAACATTGTGTCGTATGAGACGCACCAAAGAAAGCTGTTGGGATCTTCATGGGTGTCCTTCAGATTCTTAGCCTCGCTCTTTTCCTCAAGGTTGTGATGGTGGTCGTTGACCTAATGCACATTCTGTTACCTCCACTCCATCTTCTGAGCCAGCCCTTGTTTCATCCAATACCCTTGCATCCGAGGGTATCTTATATTGTGAGGAGATTGAGGCATTTCGTCACTTTCTGTTTTATTTAAAGCCTCATGTATCCACTTCCACCTCTACTTTTTCACACTCAGGTACATCTACGTCCGCACTTAACACATCCCTATATGCTCTTTCTAGCTCCTGGATTATTAATTCTTGAGCGTTCCATCACATGACTGGTATGTCATCTTTATTTTCATCGTATCATGTGTGTTCTGGTTGGGATAAGGTTTGTATAACTAATGAATCTTATTCTTCTATCGTGTGTAAAGGTGTTGTAATTGCAAGTCCTTCAATGCACATGTTCTCTGTTTTTATGTCCTTAAATTCTCTCTAAACCTCTTGTCCATTAGTTTGATTACTTAGTCTCTTAACTACAAAAGGTTACTTTTCTTCCTTCTCATTGTGTCTATTAGGATTTAGAGACGAGAAGAAAAATTGGTAGGTCTTAGAAGGATGGACTATACTTGTTGGACACCACATCACCAGTGGCCTCTATATCCAACAACTCTCTATGTTGTAGTGAAGTACAAATAAAAGCCGCTTTGAAGATTTAATGCAGTGGCACAATAGATTAGACCATCTCCTTTACTCTATTACAAAAAAAATGTTTCCAAAGATGCCTTTTTCTTTAAGTTTCATTGTAATCCTTATGAGCTTGTAAAGCATTGTCACTCTATTTATGTAACACCCCGTGTTATGCTTTAAAGGTAAAACTGTAATTTTTCTCGTAAGGATAAAAATCTCATTTCACATATTTAAAACATACCATAGAATGGTTTAGGAACCCTTTAAACCAAGTTAGAAGTATACAACCCAAACTTGAACTCAAACCTGTCAAGTTCGAAAATTATCATACTTGTGTATTTGGAGTAATTTCTTGGACCCACCGATAACTTAGTGAATTAGAGTATAAGTCGTATCACTGAAAAGCTCTTGAAGTTTAGTTTTCAACACAACAAAAGGTTCGCAAAAATGAGTTTTCTAGACAAGGTTATGCCCGTTTTACCGTAGGGTGTTTGAGCTAAAAAATTCAGAACCCAAGATCCATACTTGATCAATCACAAAGTGCCTGATCGATCAAGGCTGGAAAAAAATGCTGAAAGTTACGAGAAATTGCATATTTTTCCCTGCTTTGACGTGGCCTTCAACCATTGGACCCCCACACATATAGGATCTCGACTAGGACGACTTAAAACCCTTTTTACACTTCATTTAGGTCATTTAGTCTCATTAGAACCAAGAGGAAAAAGATTATAGATTCTAGAGAAGTTCTTGAGTTGAGAGATGAAAATTTTCCCCAAATTTCGTAAGTTTCACTCACAACCTTGAAAACATGCTAGGATATATGTTTTTCTTCCTAGATTTAGCCTAAATAAGTATGGATTCTTATTTCTCTAACTTAATTTATGTGTTCTTATCAAAGAATACATTGTTTACTCATAGAGGAAGAATGGATTGTGACAAAGACAAAGGGATTTTGGAGGAAGATTCTCTTGTGCATTAAAGGTTTGAACATTTAGTGAGTTGGATATGTTGTTTATGATGCACTTTCGTTTCATAGGTTCTTAGAAATGTGCTTCTACTCTATGTTTGCCAAGATTGGTTGATTAATCTCTATGGAAATTGGTTGTGTAAGTGAATATTCAGTTTATGGTCACTTTTTCATTCTTAGAACTATAGATGTGTGATTTCTATATCATGTTTCAAAGTTTTGTGGTTCTAATCTCTTTGGATATGCCTTGGATGAGTGGATATGTATTTTATGCTACATTTTCCCTTCCTAGGTTCATAGATTTATGTAAAATGATCTTGGATTTAGTGGTTTTACATTTATTCCTTAAAAGTATGTTAGTTTGTGATTTCCTTACTGATTTTCTTGGGTTATGGAGCTATTTTCTTATGATGGAGTTTTTTTGGAACGGATGAGATGGTCTCTATTATATGTGATGAGGAGTGGGAGCTTGATTTACATGGGTTGTGGGGAATGAAAATGGTTATCACGATGAAGATTAGGTTTCTTCTTTAATTTTCCTTGAGTTCCATTAATTATTGCATTCTACATGTTTGATAAAATGTTTCTTATAGATTTTCCTTACTATTTACGTATCTTTTGATGCCTTTAGATTCCTTGCATGAGTTTATTGTCCCTTTTGATAAATTCCTTCAAATGTATGTTAACTTCTAGCAAATTTGTGATTTTTATGGATTCCTATGTTAGGATCTTAGGATTCATGTGTAAATACCTTGAGTTTTGCATCATTTGGGAAACTTTTGATGGCATGAGTAGGTTATCCTCGACATGGTTTACTCCAATGTTTTCAAAGGGATTTTACCTAGACTTCTACATGAGTTTTAAAAGAACTTGAGATATTTGGTTTTTAACTTTTAAGAGAAATTAACATAAAGTGATTTTACATCCAATGAGTATCCCATATGTTCTTAGATTTGGGTCAAGCATCTTCATTTATTTGTTGGCATTTGACACTTTTCATGTGATTTTCTACTATATTATTGGACTCTTCATGAGATAGAATATGTAGATATTTTAAATGGTATGATTATGTAATATTTATCTTATTTTACAAAAACATGATTTTAGAACATGGTTTTCGATGTGAGGATATGATACGATACCCTTATGCGGGAATATGCCATTTTGGGCCTAGAGACCCCTAAGTGGGTTGGTCCTTGTGACCTTTATATATGTGTATGGTCTTTATGACCCCAGAAACCATCTACCCCGGAGACCCTTATATGGGTTTGCTAGACGTAGCCCTGCAGACCCCTATGTGGATTGCCTTTCTTAGGCCCGGATACCCATTTGTGGGTTAGCCTTTATGGTTATAAGTACCCAATCACCGGGTCACATTAGATGAAGATAGTCATCGTGCTCATTGGTCTTATGATCCCAAAGACCCCTTTGTATTAGCCTATATGGCTATAAGTACCAAATCACTAGATCACATTAATAGGTGAAGTCAGCCATCGTGTCCATTAGTCTTATAATCCCGGAGACCCCAAGCCTTTATGGCCAATAACCGGGTCACATTAATCGGTGAAGACGGCCCTAGTGGCCTAATACATGTTATATGATATGTTATGTCGAAGACCCTTATGTGAGTTATGTGATTTTCTTTGTCAGAGACTTTTACATGAGTTATGTGACTTGTATTGTCGGAGACTCTTACACAAGTTATGTGATTTGTTTACCGAAGACCCTTACCTGAGTTATAGGTTTTGGATTTGAAGGAGACCTTTCAAGTTTTATTTACATTGGTTTCATTATGTGATAAAGACCCTTACGGGTTGACATGTGGCATGTAGTACTTGGCATGAGATATGTAGCACTTAGCATGTACATATAGTGTTTAGTATGTGGCATATGCATGATTCAATTTGGTTCACCTTGGACTCTCTTATGGCTATGTTGTGACGTGTGCATACCGATTCATAGTAGGGATACATGTTTAGTAAATTTGATATATTCTAATCTCTACTTTGATTCCTTAGTCTTTCTTCTTATTGCTACTGTGATGATTATCTTTGGTCTTCTTTTTAGTGTTGTATAAACTGCATACCCTCCCGCTAAACCCCTTAAGCTTACTCCAATTGGCACCACCCACAGATGGAGACACGGAGGACAGGGATCACTAGGAGTCATCAGGGAGACGACGAGGTGAGAGATCAGATGGGTACCTAAGCCCAAGGGCTTCTTCTTTGGTTTACTCTTTTTTTAGACATTTGACTCGAGACATTTGTTTCATTTTAGTTTGGGTTTGTATTATTGGCCGTTTGATGCCTCATGATGGTTGTAAATGTTGAACCTCTTTATTAGTATATGATGGACACGAGTTACCTTTTCCGCTGCACTTACTTGGATTATGCCATTGATATTATTATTCTACTATGATGAGATTGTTAAAAATGGATTTAAATTGATGTAACTAAAATGGAATAGAAAGATAAGGAAATACATTTATATGAAAATGTTATGTGATTAGGAGAGAGGGTTGATGATCCACTACGAGCTTGTTGGTCTCTTTGCTATGAGAAATGGGTTTGGGTGGGTCATTCCCATGTCATGGATCCGAACCTGGCCTACATCATGGCCCACGGATTCGGGTTGTGACAACTTGGTATCAAAGCCTAGGTTTATAGATTTTGTAGACAATCTGAACTATTTTGGAGTTAAAGATTGAGTTTTGGGGATAAATCAACAAAAATATTTGAGGATTGATTAATTATTCATGTTTGATGTTTAAAATTAGTAATTTTGAGTATCTTAGAGTTAAGTTGAGGATTATTGGAATTTAGCACTACGACCTTTTTTTGTCTTATTTTTAGAAGATTGAAGTGTCACCGCGAAGGTGTACTTGATTAGCTTCTAAACACTCCATTATGGTCATTAGCTTCAACCTAACCAGTAGAAAGGTAAACCTACGGGGTGACATCTTTTCCTAAAAATAATCAAATAAGCTCAATGTCAAACTTCTAAAAATAATCAAATCTTCCTAAAATATGTCAAAACTTTATCAAAACCATATCATATCATGTCATTTTAAATTCTAATATATTTCTAAGATCTCATTCTAGTGTTCTGATGTTCTTTTCTTATGGTTTTCTAGTTCTAACTACTTCTAGACCTTAAGTGTGTCTTTCTGAATCTATACTTAAAGCTCCATCATATAAGTTACAGAACCTCAAACCTGGGACTCTGATACCAACTCTGCCGTACCCCAAAACCCATACCAGTAGGACTATGAATTTTGGCACGTGACATTAACATAAAATCTCCTATAAAAATTCACATTTTTCCAATTACTTTCACATTCATATGCAGCAAAATAATACATTGATCACTTATCATTAATCATAACTATTCCCACAAGTCTAACCTATACATAAAATCCATAATACATAATAAACCATAAACTAAATATCTATAAATCTGTATGTCTGACATTCCAAACCAAATACCTAGAGTTTGGCATTAATTGAAATCAAATAAACCTAAATATCCACTAATTTATTACATCTTTTCAAATAACTAAAATATAAACTGAGCTGAAATAAATTTCTTGTCGTTAAACTAAAATAAATAAAATAAATCTCAAAGTCTCATAGCATGAATAAACTTCATCCGATCTCTAATCCTCTTTATTTAGAACCGCTACTCTGCGATCTCATCATTTGTGTATCAATTCGGGGTAAGCTTAACAAGCTCAATAAGAAAACAAATGAATTATAGGAAACATTGGATCAAGACTTAGCACGATTTCAGGAATTCAAAACAGATAGTTGCATACTCTTAACAAGATACGGGTCTATACAGTTCTAAATAATATTATGCTGAAAACAATTAAAGAATTCAAAGCAAATATATGAAACAATCTCAAAACAACATAATAACAATAAATAATCAATAACAATACTTAAACAATGCGATATCATATCAATCTGTTCACTTAGCCAATACACTGCACACCATTTAATCCCCAGTGAGAAGGGTCGATAAGTTCACCAATTTAATCCCTGATGAGATGGCGATATAATCACACCTACACTCCGGTGAGAGGAGTCTACTATCTCTCCCTTAGTGGCGAGGGATTATTTCACCAATTTATTCTCCAGTGAGAGAGTCGATATTCCACACCATAAACCAGGTGAGGTGGGGTATCATCAAATAATCCCTTTGATGATAAAGAGTGGCTTCATTCATAGACAATACCTTATACAATTTTATTTTCCAAAACATAATTCTTTAATACAGTTCATAACAATAATCAGACTTAAACAAATACAATGAAGATGCTTGATACATCTAAACACAACTAAGAACTTTGCAAAACAATGAGAACACTATTTATCAAATTTAAAGCATTAATTCATAGCTTATAAAATATGAATCAATCTTAATAAATCCTTTTGCTTCTTTTAAAATTATTGAAAACATCACTTATGGTTTGAAAACCAGTAATCTTATAGAAAACAACATTTTTCTTTGAAAACAAAATTTTCTATGTAAACTAATAAAAATCCATTTAGCTTCTTTGCAAAAACATGGGCATCCTCAAATAAAACAAGTGGATCATGTAAAACAATGTTGAAAACAAATATTGACAATAATCTATAAACCTAAGAACATTGAAACAAATCATAGCTTGCAAGTATCTTAAAAACAAACATGGTTTTTTTTTTTTAAATAAACGTTTTTGAAATGATTCAAATCCAGAACAAAACAATAACAATCTTTGTAAAACTAAATATTAGAGATCTAAGAACTTAGGAATAAAAAACAAGGCATAGTTTAACTGTGTTCTTACCTCTTCACTTGCAAAAATCATTCATAAGCTTTATGTTCTTCGAATATCCCAAAATCCCTTTACAGACCTAGCTTTTCTCTCCCTTTTCTCTTCCTCTTGTTCTTTGATTCGACTCTAGAGTTTCTAGGATGATTTAGGTCGAGAACTATTCAATTTATAGACCCTACAGGTCATTCATTCCAAATAGAAAACCCCTAAAGCAAACATAACTCGAAAAATCGAGTTTCTGATTTCGGCCAAAAATCTCCAATCAATCGGGTTACCCTGGCTAGATCAGGCCACCCTTCCTGATCGACCAGCCCGAGCCCAGTATGTTCAAAAAAAAAAATCGTTTTGCATCTCGTGTACTCAAACCCCCATAACTTCTTTGTTCGGACTCTGACTCACTCGTCGTTTGTTGTGTTGGAAACTAGACTTCTGTGTCTTTCTAATGACATAATTTTCTCAATAATTCTTTTTTAATTTTTACCATTTTGTCTCTAAAGTTGTGTCAATTTACAGTTCAATACATATGCATTTAAATTGTTCTAAGTGTGTAAAACATATATAACATGTGTGCGTGTGCAATAAATATGCGAACATGGGCAGGGTGTTACAGCCTGAGTGTTGTGCAGCCTATCTACCTTCTCTCACAACATGTCAACCTCTTACTTTTTTTGTCACCACGACTTGAACTGCTTCACGGTCTCAGGTAAATGAGACGAAAACAATATAAGTGATAATTGTCAATCCTTCAACAAAACAATACGATCTCGAAGGGCAACGTTTACCAAAGAAGTGAAAGAAGCACTGAGATCAGGATCCTGAAGCACTATGTCAACACCCTTCTCGAAGGACTTCAGATTAGCGCATGCTTCATCGAAGTGAACTTCGGTGAAATCAGAGATGGCTCCAAAAATAGAAGAATTCGATCTAGTCCCATCACTCGAGACGGAGTCAGCCCATTGGACCTAAGACGAGGACTCATGGGGAATTTGTGGATCCGCCATGGGAGAGGTCAAAGGCGCTATGGAAGTGTCCTAAAACATAAACCAAGAAGGTTAGAAAAGTTGAAAAAAGTAAGGTATGCAGTTCCAAGGGAGAGAAAATCCACCGGATTAGGTTGCAAGCTTCCTTATTGACCTCAACAGGGATGGAGGTTGCGCCTTCAATGCCTGGAACTTCAACCTCTTTAATTACACTTGTCTCGACATTCATTTCTCCCAAGGGAAGCTGTTCTGGCCTCTGAGATCTTTGGTTCTTTTTCTTGATCAATCAAGGCGTGAGAAGTGAAAACGGAAGTAGTCAAAAATATGGATTGTTCAGGTTGCTCTAGTGGATTCTCCTCGAGGTCAACGATTTCAATCATTTCTTCCTCCACTTCCTTGATATGAGACGCAACCAAGAGGGGAATTCACGATGATATCATTTTCCATAATTATTATTCCATCTTCCCCTTGCTGGATTCTTGCCTCCATATCTTCTCTCATAACTTATGCCTCCGCCTTTCTTGATGCTTCTTCGACTTTTTGCTAACTCTTTACTTCTATTACTTCTTTTTCTTCCTCAACGTTCTCTATGATTTCATCAGTTTTTTCTTTTCTCTGCTCCTCATTCACTCTTCATCGAGATCCCTTCTCTTACTCCTGCTTTATTTCCTTCTTCCCTAACTTCAATCATTTTTTCCTCGACCAATCTTGTTTTTTCAATCTCCACCACTTTCCTTATCAATTAGTTTTTCTCTTCTTGTGGATTTTATATTCAAATCCTTTTTCCACTTGCTTCTAGAACCTTCTCTTAAGATTTATTTGTTGATTTCTTCTTTATTTTCTTCTAAAATTCTTGCTTCAGTAATTCGAGTCTTTTCTTCATTTTTTATTTCTCTTTCTCCAATTCTCTCTAGCGTTGTAGCTCTACGGACAACGCACCAGTGTTTTGTGCCTTAGCATAACCCTACCTTTTAGTCACAATCTTGAATGCAGTAATAGTTGCTTGTTAGTGATTCACCATCTAACAGAGCGTACGGATGGCTAGAGTAGGCTTTCTTACTTCCTATTAAAGCGTCTTACGTTTCTTTTGAAAGGGCTTGACGGCTTTAATGAGGACATCGGGTCTAGGCACGAGTTCCAGGTCTACCAGAGGAGGCACAGGAGGGATACAGCCATGCTATGGTTTCATTAGGGTGTCTTTTTATCTTACTTTACATGTTCTTTTATTTCATGTCATATGTAGTTAGGGTATTTTAGTCGTTAGACGTTCTTTAGGAGTATTTTTGTTATTAGTTGTAGTTAAGGGTTATTTTTGTCATGAAAGAATAAGAGAGAGAGCTTTACTGGCCAGTTTCTATTTTTGTAAAAGCAACCTAGCTGTTGGACTCTATTTATAGAGCCCACGATCAGCCAAAAGTTCATGCAATAATACTTTGAAAATTATGTCTCACAGACTTGGCTCTCCCTCCTTTCTCTTGTTTTATTCATAGGTTAAAGAACACCAAAACCCTGTAATGGGTCTAAGCTCCACCTAATTTAACACTAGTGGTGGAGGTCACTCCC
>JAOXJP010052498.1:0-15964 GCA_025762735.1 Platanus orientalis
GTTTAGGAGAGAGAAATATATATATATATATATATATATATATAAGACAGAATAAGTATTGTTTATCTGGTTTAGAAGAGAATAAAAAAAAAGCATTTTAAGAGAGAGGTGTTATTTTTGGAGATACCCAATTTGGTTTCCCCTATAGAGGGAGAGAAGATTGTCTTCCCTACTAATTTCCTTAATTAAAAATCAATTTATTTTATATAAATATAATGAAACGATGTTAAAAGAAGGTTATCTTATTAATGTGGAATCTCATAGGTGACAGATTGGGATTCTTACTCAAACTCAATAGATTTGTTGGGTAACTATACCCAGCAGATCTGGACTTCTTCCCTTCCCCTCTATCATTAACCCTGTATCAACCCAAGGTTAGATGACTTTTCTTCCCACCTAATATTTTGCTACATGGCAATCGCTGTTCGTCGCCTCAGCGGGCTGGAGGAAAAATTACTGGAGCAGAATTTTTGCCCAAAATAAAATGCACTCTTATCACCTGTGTTTCTAGATTCTGGACAGCAATGCCAAACACAACCTCAATCTACATCAGTGGAACATGCCACTTTAATTTCTGATTGGTCACTAGGTACTTGACATTTCTAGCCTTGGTTCATTTATGACCAATGATTTGAAGCTTACCTTTTTCCCTTGTTCTTTGTCCAATAGGTTTCACTTGTACACAAGCGAATGCATTCAGGTTGGAAATGGGAGTCATCAATCCCGCCAATAAGAAGGAAACCAAGAACCCGATGGAATGCTATTGTCAATCGAAAGTTCTTCTGTGTCTTGTATAAGGAAGCAAATGTTCTGTCCAGGATTTGATGTCCAAGACACCAGGGGACGTCGAATTTGAAATTTCATCTAAACCCTGCCCATTTTATTCCATATGAAGTCCCCACCAAATCCAGCTTATATAATTGTCTGGATCAGATTGTTAGCATCGTTTGTTTGTTCAATTTTGGACCCTGCTACTTCCCGGAAAAAATTGGCCATCTGTGCCCATACAGACTATTAGGAAGTGCATGGTGTGATTGCAAGGGCTAATTGAGACACACCCCAGCGGTAAAGGCCGCTAATTCCCCAATACATGAAGCCTCCTCATGAGGCCAAAGGTACCTACAATTGTAAACTCCTGTTAAGGAGCTGAAAGAGGCAAATTTTAGTCTTAGCCCCTCTATCTACCTCTGTTTTTTGGTTAAACAACTTCATTAATGTTAGATGTTGAATCCATCAGGATACATTATCCGCCTGGTGTTACAATGAAGTCACTAACCCTGCGTTTGGTTGCCACTTGGAATGAAACCATTTCATATTGGTTTGCCTCAGTACTGAGTGCATATGAGCCACAACGAAAAATGGCTTGATTTCCATTCATCCTCAAAATATGATTGATAACACAAATCATTTCATTTTATAAAAAACTTAAGATAACTTTTGTAATTTTAGTTAACAAATCCATATGAATCTAAATGACTTCATTTTGAATCGTCACCTTATGGTTTCAAATGCCTTGTAATTTAAAATGAAATGACTTCGTTACAGGTAGCAACCAAACACTACCTAACATAATTTATCTTTGACCAATTCTGTAATTGATAGCTAGAAAATTGATTCATAAAATGGTATGTTAGATGAGGTACCATGACCAATAATCTAGATGGATCTTCACCAAGAATACAAATCCAAGGGAACTAGGCTATAACTCCCAGTTCTCCTGAACACGGGCAGCCAATCTTCGCACCGACTGATCATCAAAGGAAGGATCAGTCTCTCTAATATTTGATACAAAATCCATGGCTTCTTCATATCTGTTCCACTTACAATAACCATCAACAATAATCTTGTAGGTTAGCTCATTAGGTCTGCAATCATACTGGATCATATAGCTGAGCACATCATTTACTTCCGAAAACATTCCTTTTCCCGCATAACCTGCCATAAAAGTATTGTAGGTAACAATGCAAGGCCGAATTCCACTAGTTGTCATATCTGAGAGAGTTCTCATAGCCTCCTGCATGAGCCCTTGGCGGCAAAACCCTTTGATCACAGTGTTGTATGACACACGGTCTGGTTTCCCCCCAGTTTTTAGTAGTCCCTTGAGAATATCTTCTGCTTTCCAACACTCTCCACCGCTTGCATGCATGTCCATCAGGCTGTTGTAAGTAACAAGATCCGGTTGCAACCCACTCTCACGTATCAAGTGCAGCAACTCATGGGCCTGGTCATTCATCCTATTTTTGGCATAGATTGAAAACATAGAATTGAAGAGAACCAAATCTGGTTTGTAACCATTCTTTTGCAACTCCTCAAATGCCCTCTCCATACCGATCAGTGACCTACACCTGAAGTTTGCAAGAACAAGGGTTCTCAGAAGCATCCAACTTGGAAAGATTCGGCCATCATATATCTCTTCCTCAATTGCCTCTATCCCCTTGACATGACCTCCCTTTGCATAGCAATGGAGCATCAATGAGTATGAAGTTTCGTTAGGCTTGAAGCCCTTGCTCTTCATGTCTCTAATGACAGACTCTGCTGCATTCCAATCACCTCTCCGAGACAAGGCATTAAGAAGCGCATTGTATGTTGTAACACAAGGACTAAATCCTGCTCTGATCATCTCATCAAACATCTTTGATGCATCAATTCCTGAGCCACACCGACCATAAGCACTGATCAATGTATTGAATGTATCACGGTCTGGCTCAAACCCAGAATTCTTCATCTCCCTAAACACCCTGTTCACAAACTTTTGCATACCCTTATTACCACACGTGGCAAGCATTGTATTCCATGTAACCCGATTTGGAATGCACCCATTCGACTTCATTTCGCAGAGTATCTCCACCATGTCTTCTGACCGTGACTTCTTCCCAAGCATCCCTAGGATGGTATTGTATGTACAAACATTTGGAACACAACCCGATTCCTTCATCTGTTTGAACAAACTCAAAGCTTTATCTTCTTTTCCAGCTTTACCATAGGAATTTATCAAGGTAGTGTATGTTACAGCATTTGGCATGATTCCCCTACTGGCCATTGTATCAATGACAGCAGCCCCTTCTTCATAGAATCCTGCCCTCACATATGCTGCCACAAGCTCGTTGTAGGTCACCAAGTCAGGTGGGCAGTTGTTTTCCTCCATTTCCTTCAAAATGCTCAAGGCCTCAGAGTAAATCCCTGCCTTCCCGAAAACATGGAGCAGGGAATTGTAAGTAACAGTTCCCGGGACATAACCTTGTGACTTCAAACCATCAAAGAACATAGATGCTTCCTCCAACAACCCTTCTCTCCCACAAGCGGATATAACAGTGCTGCAAGTGAAGTCGTCGAATTGAAGTCCTTTTTTTCTCATCTCATCCAAGAGGCCTAAAATCTTACTCCAAGATCGACCCATCTTCCCATACACATCAAGCATGACATTGTAAGTGACAAGAGTTGGAGAGAGGCATTTCTCCTTCATCTGCTCAAACAGGGTGATTGCCCGTTCAAATTTACCCTTCCGAGCATAGGCATGCAATATCGTAGTGTAGGCTCGGACGTCTAGGGAGTATTCCTCAACGGGAATTACATCAAACAGCTTCGATGCAATAGAATGCTGAGATTCCCTACCAAGTACCCGAACCATGACTTCAATCGCTTCATTGTTTAATTTGGTCTTTTGGTCGTTTGGGTTCGAAATAAACCATTCGAACAACAAGAGGGCTTTCTCCCATTCGCCTGAGAGCTCCAACGCTTTTAATAGACTGGTGAGATCAACCTCAAGTACCTCAGACTTGGCACAATCCAAAAAAGTATTCAAACTCGATAGTGGTTGTTTGATAATGGAGTTGAGTATGAAAACACCCTTTACAGAGAGGAAATCAAGCGACGCATCCGCATCCACTGCATGACCAGCCGCGACGTTTTCTTTGTTTTCAAACTGAGGGATTGAATCCGATGAGGATTTCCTGAAATGGGTTTGTTGTTTGGAATCTGAAGAAATATGTAAAGAAGGGAAATGGGTGTCTTTGGTTTGAACAGGGCTCCCTGTTTTGAGTTTAGAGATGGTGTTTGAAGACGAAGAGAGGTGGAGGAGATGTTGGAGGAGAGAATCAAGCGGGAAGGAGATAGAAGGAGAGGGTGATTGAGGAGGAAGAGGCAGAGTTGTTGGATTGAATTTCAAACGAGGGGCTGGTTGTGCTGTTTTTGTTGTTGGGTTGGGAAAGGCAGGCCTATTTGGAAACAAGCTTCCTTCCATTGGAGTGTAGAGGGGGAGGAACGATGGGATTGGAAAATAAAGGAGAAGGGAGAGTTGATGAATCTAATCTTGCATGTTTGGTCTTTATTCAATGCACCCCCTCTCAAACGAAAATTAGGATTGTTTTACAGGGAGCCATATATCCTCTTCTAGTCCCGCCCTAAGTTACAACGCAGAGGGTGTCTCTACTATCGCCATTGAACCACGTGTACCACTTATGTCTGGTCTAACAGGAAACGAATAACGGATATATCTCACCCTCGTCGTTAATCTTAACTAGCGGATGAACCCGTGCTGGCTCGGCCACCCGATTAAGGCATCGTCCGTGAAAGATAATATATATGTTTTTATATATAGAAAAGATAAGATTTGAGAGATATTTGTTAGAGACCAATAAGTAAAAACGTGACGGAGAGACAAGATAAAAGAAAAGAGAAAGGTAGTGATGGAGGAGAAAATTTAGGAAAAGATAGAGAAAGTTGAGAGAAAATTTAGGAATAGGTAGATTTGAATGAGAACAATGAGAGAAAACTAGAGTTGTCCATATGAAACCTTCTAAAAATATAACAAAAAACAAATAAAATTCTTGGAGATTTATTGGTGGAATTTTTTTTTTCTTCTTCTCAATTTCTTCATGGTAGAAGTATCTTGTATTAGTGGGTCAGGTTTAGTACATGTCTCAACAAAGAAGATTTTTCTAAGACTTCAAAAGGAAAAGTATTGAAAAGATACAAAACTTTGTTAATACAACTAAATGACAACATAGTATAAACAACTTGTTTGATCCAAGGGATCATCATCCTCTTCAAAGAAGTCTTCCCAATTGATATCAAACAAGATAATGATAGAAAACTTTGAATGAATCAGGTTCACCCTTTTTCGAACTGATTTACAGACTAAGTTATACTACTCATAAGATAGACCTACTACTTTTAAGATAAAAATAAAGTTTGATGTTCATGTTTGATCATTTTTTTTTCTTCTTCCTGCCCTTCTATACCAAGCCAAACAATTACAATGGTTGTAACTCCCTCACGTTACTGAGTGGTTCCTTCCACTCTTCACTCCTTTTTGTTGTTGCAACCACTTTTTTATGCTGTAGCAGTTGCCTGTAGTGGCATCGCTTGGTCTGCTTCGTGTAGATGGTGATTCACCTTTACTGTATGCTGATTGTTATGACACATGCCTTACCGTTAGTCCTGTCACGTGTCCTTGCTTATGACTTTATGTCTGGATCCATTAAAATCCACGTGTCGCCTCTTCGTAGATGGATTTTTAGAATGGTGCCAACAAGATTATACCACTTTTTGATCTCATGACCTTTGGGTTCTAATCAAATCTAACACCTCTACTAAGGTTAACAGTACCTTAAAGTGCATAAGCTAGAGTTTCTTGAGAATACAATGGTAAATAAGTTATCGTAATGAGATCATTGAACTCAGTAAAACAATGGACAATGATATGTACCACGAGTACATAGTGCGGAAAGATATGGTATTCACTCATGTAAAACCCATTGTGTACTTACAAGTTTTCTTCATAGACAAAGATAGTTTCAAAATTTTACACACTTTTACAATGAAGAATACGTAGTATAGGTGGTCTCAAATGGCACAACACACTTGCGAATACTATTTTTCAGTCTCTACTAAAACTTCTTTGCTTTCATTTCTTCATCAACAACTAAGAGATTGTGGAAATTTGAACAAATCCTCAAACCTAGCCTCAGACTGTTGAGCAAGTCATATCTACTTGTTCTAAACCCAAAACTCTCTAACCTTAAGGTGTCACACAAAATTCAGGAAGTCTTTTTCATAGAAGACCTTCTCAAATGTGGTCCTGATGCAGTTCAAATATTCAAAAATTAAGGTAAATAAAAACTAAGAAAAAATAAGAAAATTATTGTATTGGATTGATAAATGGATTATTACAATGCTCCAGATCTACACACATGGAGAAAGTAAGCATCACAAGATTACATAGTACTAATTTCCTCTTGACCAACTCAAACACTATAACATCCTATGGCTCTAATTATCAACTTGTATTGGAATGCTATCCCTAACCTCAACTCTTTAGTTACCAAGGGTCATTCAAACTTATGGGTCTAATACCAACTCCTATCATACCCCGATCTGGATACCACATTGGATCTCGAGGTGTGATAGTTAAGGGATTTCTTCTCGATATCCTACTCTTTATGAATCAAGGATGAACACCAAGTCCTTCCAAAGTTAGGTAACATCATAGTGGAATAAATAAATATTCAAACATTAGATCCACAAGGGAAACCAAAGTCCTACATATAAAATCACATAAGTTGATGGATATTAATATAACATAAGTACATCATAAATTCAACACACTATCCATCCACATCACATGACACTTGGTTGTCTCCACAATAGCACATCCATAACATTGGATAATACAAACATATCCATAGATACTGTTATAAAACAATAGTATATAAAATGTAGACATTAGTTGAGGTAGGGAGAATATATAGAGCCAACCTATAGTCTTACACTAGACCTATACACTACATGCATGCACACCCTATATGCATGATACCAAACCTAAGTGCAGAAGGTGTGTTTCACACGTTGATGTAGAGCTCACAACATAAGAACTGAATCAATCCCGAACATTACCACTCTCACTACAAATTGAATCCGAGGCAATCACAAGTAGTATCATAATAACTACTACCTAAATCCTGCCTACTGGTGGGCCCTTATCACTTAGGTAGCTTCGGATCCATTATTTGGGGATTCCTTCTAGGCCATAATACCAAGGATATGCATGAGAACACAGCCCCTAAACCACACTTGGTGTTCTCTAGAAGGGAGTTATGTGAGTAGCTTTGGATATCTTATTTTAGGGTTCCTCCTACACCTCAATACATAGGGATATGCCAACTCTGGTGGGTCCACCGAAATGCCCCAGCCCCAACCATCGAGCACTATATCTATCATGGCAGCATCATAATCTCTGGTGTACATCACATTATACATACTTGCACACAAAGGTTTTTCTATCACCTTGCATGGTTAACATAAATCATACATGCAATGCAATACTAATTGATGATACACATGGTCCTCACCTAACATAGTAGGATGTCAGACACATTGAAATGTGTAAAGAGATATGATAATCCAATTCTTATAGACCTAAAACTTTATAGTTGTTGGTGATGTTGGTCACATCACTTAAAGGGTTGGTACATGTAGAGATGCCATATGATGGAGTAATGTAATTTTAGTCACTGGAATGAGACTTTAAGCTTGCATGTAGGGACATTATATTATATATGTACACTGAAAAGATCTATTATAAACACACTTGGTAAACCTCGCTGTTAGAATAAGTGTTGTTTTAATTTACAGAATCATCCTTAGACCCAAGGGATTTGTGTTTTTGTAAGTGTTCTGGTTGATTGTTTTGAGCTACCAACCAGTGATGCCTAATTGGTAACTATATCATGAATAGTTTGGATAATTAATTTGATATTTAAGAGAGTGGAAATATCCAATAAAGAATCAATTACCCTTAAGTGGGAGATATATTTAGTTTAGGACACTTGTGATTTGATTTGACATAAAAAATCTGGTGCCAATGGTTTTTGATAGAGTTTGTCAAATGTTTTCAAATTTACATTATAATAAATATAATTAATTTTGAAAATGATTTTATTAAAAGAATGTTTTAGATGACCAGTTGATTTATTAAGTTCTTAAAGATTATATACATATTACCAATGGGTTTAAACCATGATTAATATATTAACTTGAAGGTCATTAAGGAATATTGTACATTGGAATGACATTTGTGAAAGGCCCCATTGTTAATTTCTTATCTTTGGAAGGTCAATTGCAATGTCATAGGGATTATTGTAATTAATAAAAGAAAGAGCATCTTTAATGTAGTTTGACTTAATTAAGGATGTTGAGCCCCACAACCCAAGAATAAGAATCCCACATGCCCTATGGTTTTTTTGACTTCTCACATTTAGATAGCATCATATAATTTTTTTTTGAAGTTGTGAACAACTCAGAAAACTCTAAAGCAGGTGTGAAGACTTTGGAGGCCGGGTCAAATTCGTATCTTGTGTCCAATTACTTAATGAGGTATTTTCCTATAATATTTTTATTCATTTGAATCCTTGAATTACATATAGTGATAATAAGAGTATTAGAATTAATATTCTGAATTTTCTAAAGAAAAAAATAACGATTTTTCGAGATAATCAAACAACAATTGGTCTCAGAGCCTCCCATATGTAATCTATGATTTAATTTTTATCATTTTTGTTTTTAATTCTCTTTAAATATATGATAAACCCATTATTATGAAAATCCAAGTTATGGAAATTATGTTTTGATGATGGTTTATCACAAAATTTAAAGAGCAAATTCACTCGAAGCGAATCTAAGGCAATTTTCACTAAACGGTAATTATGGGCTCAATATAAATAACATTAATGTATGATTTGCTTCATTAGAATCCTATAAATTCTTAGAATATTATAGATTCTAAAATAATAGTATGGATGGATTTTCAATCATGGTAAGCTCCTTTTCTCTCTCTCTCTCTCTCTCTCTCTCTCTCTCTCTCTCTCTCTCTCTCTCTCTCTCTCTCTATTATTGAATCTACTCAAGCAGTCTGGGATGGTGGGCTAGTTCTTAAGGTTTCTTTTTTCAATATGTAATGTATTAAAATTAGTTTATAATAGTCCTAAGCTCTGAAAGAATGAAAAAAAAAAGGTAGAGGAAAAATACACTCAAAGGAGAAGAAATAGATTTTAAGGCGTTCGATGGGATTTAGAGTGTGTCATGAGAAGAAATTTGATTGAATTCATCATTGATCAATTGCAATGGATTGCTTTAATGTTTTTGTGTGTTTATAACAATTTTACAAAGGTTATGAGAACATCCATGAGGCTAAGTCATGCTCCCCCTAATAGCCCTACAAAGGAGTTCAATTTGGATTAGGATTTGGATATTTATCCTTAAAAAATGGGTTCATTTGATTCCTACATGGAATATAAGTCTCAATCCAATTTGGAGAGTTTTATAGGATGTTAGGATAAGTTGTAAGAGCCCATATTTGTCATAGATAAGAATTTGAAGGAGTGGGAAGACCAATAAGATTGGTACTCTGGGTAGAAGTTGGAAAAAATTAAAATTGCAACTATATAGGTTATTGAATTAAATTAATTATTTAATAATAATTCTTTATTTATTTAAGATCCCAAAAATATCTAACATTACATAAAATTTATTTCTAAAAAAAGGGGTCCAATAGGCAGAATTTTATCAAGAAGCTGGGGACAAACTGCCCATACAACTCATGTGCCCCACATGGCACACAGGCAACACGGGTTGCTACCCGCACATACGGAGATCATGCGCACCTATTACACACGCTGCATAACCAATGCCCCACAAACATATGTCTCACCTGTGCCAACATGCTTGTATCCCACATGCCTCACAATGCTTGTGCCCCATGCCTCATCTGTTTGTAGCATGCCTGACGCCCTATGCTCATGTCCCAAGGTGCATTATGCACCCATGCTATAATGCACCCCTCGCGCCTGAGCTGCTTTGTGCATGTACCACACTAAATTTTAATGCTTAGTGCTTGAAAAAATGCCCTAATGAAAAAATAGGGTTAATTGATAGTGAACCAAATTGACTAAATTATCCTAGGTTGACCCAATTGACCTAGGTTCACCCAAACTGACCCGATTTAACCCAGGTCTAACTGGCTTGACCAAGACTAATTGGGTTCACCAAGACTATTTGGTTGGATCAAATTTCTTCTTATCACTATATATCCCATGGCATCTACATTTGCATCTAAAACTGTAGAATCTGCTTTCGAAGATTTTGAAAATCATCTTGGAGGTTTTATTTCTTTAAACAAGTTTACATGTTCTCAATTATGGAATTATGATGAGTCTAGGTATCAATTTGAGCTTAAATCAGAATCTTTGTTCAAATCTAAAGGAAACCAAGTTGTGTTTTCTAAACTCATCAAAAAAGATTTGTACAAACTAACTGGTTTCACTGAAAGAGTTCTCGTAAAGGTCCGATGCAATCTTTTTCAAGTACCTTTGTTGATTACACTGAAGTATGTGAGGGAGTCTCGACTATAACTGAGAACACTAATCACTCATTACGGATCCCTCTCCTCAACATGAATCTAATCAGAAAGTTTAAATTAGATAGCTTTAAATTCCTACATGTTGGATGTATCTAAGTAGGAATAATTCCTCTTTGTAGACAAGGCCTTAATATCTTAACAGTCTCCTGTGTTCTAGATGAAAGATGGAATTTCTTCAAGGACGTTATAATAGGCAACGTAGAATCTCCTTTGTCTCAACACAAGATTTGGTACTTTGTTTTTCTAATTCTTCCTCTGTCTCTTGATGATCAAAATCTTACTCATGCTCTTACTTTAAGAGTTCAAGGTCATGGTTTCAACATGATGGATAATTCAAATCTTTCAGTCGTTTGGAAGATTGGTTTTAGAGTCCTTAAAACTTTGTTCCTGGTCTTTAAGTAGAAAAAAACTCCACTTTTCAGGAGTTTATCTACAAGAAAGACTCACTAGTCAAGGTTATATCATCACTCCAGCTCACTTCAAGCTTGATGAGGAAAACATCCCAAAGCCTAAGTATCTTGAATATAAAGTATCTAGACCATCTACTTCATGAAGTAGTATATTGAGTCAAATTGCTAAGTCTGAATCTGGCACCCAATTGTCTTTTAATCCAAGAGTCTAGCACTCTGCATCAATACATCTCCCATCCACTAGAGCTCCCTATGTATATGATTCGGCTCCATCTGAAATGTCTAGAAATTTTGTTTTAGAACCATCTTTAACTCGATCATTTTCCTTACCTTCTAAACTAGTAGAACCAAACAAGGGTATCTTTTCCCTACATGACAAAGAGCTTGAAAAATTCTGAGCCAAAGTATATCACTAGTATCTCAAAATAAGAGTTAAGCCTGCAAAGCTTCAAGAAATTTCCCTCTGTTACCAAAAGGATCCAAGACAATCTAAGTATGTCAAAATTAAATCAGGAAAACAGTTATTAGTTCCTTTAATGTGTTCAATAGTAAATTGATAACATGTAAATTCGGCTAGCCATTGAGCAGAGAGGTGAGACTTTATGAGATTATTAAAAAAATTTGTAAGGACTCACAATCCACGCCGAGGATGAAACGTTGATTAAGAGGTAAAATCAAAATTGATTGATTACTAGTAAAGCAACAAGGATTTCTTGCTTTATAGTTGAATAACTTTGTTGGGCCTTATTCCATGTTCCTGAAGTAAAGAAAACAACTTCTTTTTCTTTACAATTTTGCTCGAGGACTCCTCCCCAACCAAGAATGGAAGCGTTAAACTCAACATTTTTTTACTGTCGCTCATTGATTATATGTAAGATGGGTTATGTAGGCAATGTCTTTTTTATTAAAGAAATGACAGCACTATGCTGATTACTAGGTGGAGCATTCTTGTGAAGTTGTTTGGTTAATAAATGTCATTGTTGGGCTAAGTGAGGGTAGAATGGTGACAAACAATTCAAAGAACTGAGGAAACGTTGTAGTTGTAACCGATTAGTAATCTTGTCAAAAAAGCGTTAGGCAAAGGCAATTGAATTTTGATGTAATTTAATTGTACCTTGATTAATAATGTAGCCAATGAACTCGATCTCAGTTTGAAATATTTTCATCTTCTAGCAGAGAGGGCTAAACCATAATGAAAAATTATGGTGTGGAATGCTCTAAGGTGCTTAAAATGCTAATCAATATTTTGACTAAAGATTAAAATATCATCAATGTATGCAATGGCATAATCATGGTGTGGTTTTAATATTTGATCCATAATTTTTTGGAATTCTGATGGAGTATTTTGTAATCCAAACAGCATGACTTTTCATTCAAAATGACCAAGTGGAATGACAAAAGTAGTTTTATAGCAATCAAATGGTTTGATTTTTATTTGCCAAAAACCACTTTTCATATCAAACTTATTGTAAATGCGAGATGAAGCAAGCTTTTTGATTAATTGCTCTTTAGTGAGAAGAGGATAACGATTCCACCAGAAAGCCTTGTTTAAAGGATGATAGTCGATGACAAAGCGAGGAGCACCTCGTTCTTGTCTAAAACAATCATTAACATAAAAGGCAATGCATGCCAAAGGACTAGTACTTGGTTGGATTAGTTTTAGTTGGAGGAGATAATTAATTTCTTCTTTATTTGATTTTTCTTCTTCTTCGGACATTTGATAAGTGACAACTTTCATTTTAAGAAGAAATTCATCAAAATTATCATTATAAGGTAAAGACACTTCCCATGAGTATCGATAGCAGAATGTTGTTGGATTAAGGGAGAAAGTGGTGGATTCAAAAAAAGATTGTAGTTCAAGAATCTAGGTTTTGAGAGACTAAGATTGAAGGTCTTGTTTGATTTTATCAAAAGAAATTTTATTAGTAAGGCTTTTAATCACATATTCTTTTTGAGCTTTTTCTTGAATTAATTGGTTGATGAAAGTAATGTGAGGTTTTTCAAAGAATTGAAACCTTATCAAATCTCTTGGTTTCAATTCTTTAAAAAACGTCACATCTTTCAAATGAAATCTTTTCCTTCTCAAATGCTTGAAGAAGAAGAAAAATTAAATAAAAAAGATATTCATTATCTCCTCTAACTAAAACTAATCCAACCAAGTTCTAGTCCTTGGGTATGCGCTGCCTTTTGTGTCAATAATCATTATGAACAAGAACGAGGTGTTCCTTGCCTTGTCATCGACTATCATCCTTTAAACAAGGCTCTTCAGTGGAATTTTTATCCTCTTCCCGCTAAAGAGCAATTAATCAAAAATCTTGCTTCATCTCACATTTACAATTAATTTGATATGAAAAGTGGCTTTTGTCAAATAAAAATGAAACCATTTAATTGCTATAAAACTGTTTTTTTTCATTCCACTTAGTTATTTTGAATGGAAAGTCACGCCGTTTGGATTACAAAATGCTCCATCAGAATTCCAAAAATGTCATTGCATTCCACACCATAATTTTCATTATGGTTTATCCCTCTTTGCCAGAAAGATAAAAATATTTCAAACTGAGATAGAGTTCATTGGCCACATTATTAATCAAGGTACAATTAAATTACATCAACATTCAATTGCCTTTGCCTCACAGTTTCTTGACAAGATTACTAATTGGTTGCAACTACGACATTTCCTCGGTTCTTTGAATTGTTTGTCACCATTCTATCCTCACTTAACCCAACAACGACATATATTAACCAAGCAACTGTTGTCGTTTCTGTAATAAAAAAGACACTACATATATTGCCCATCTTACATATAATCAATGAGCGATTGCCAAAAATTGTTGAGTCTGATGCCTCCATTCTTGGCTAGGGAGGAGTCCTCAAGCAAAAACATGAAGAAAAAAAAGTTGTTTTGTTTGCCTCAGAAACATGGAATAAGACTCAGCAAAGTTATTCAACTATAAAGCAAGAAATCCTTGTTGCTTTACTAGTAATCAATAAAGTTTGATTTTGACCTTTATAATCAACATTTCATCCTCCATGTAGACTCTAAGTCCTTAGGAGATGTCCTTACCAAAAAAATTCATAATCTTATAAAGTCTCGTCTCTTTGCTCGATGGTAAGCTGAATTCGCATGTTATCAATTTACTATTGAACACATCAAAGGAACTAATCACTGTTTGCCTGATTTTCTTTCCAGAGAAAATTTATAGGGTAATCGTCCTTCTACTGACTAGATAGAACCCCGATCAATAATCAATATGATTTGACAATCTCAAATTTGGTTTAATTGTCTGCAGCAAGCTACTTATACATTTTCCAGAATCTGATCTTAATAACACTGAAGAAGAAGGCCCTCTTGTTAATCCATAATGGCATTATATTTTCTTACTTTTTGTAATCAATTACATTCCTTCCATTTAAATCACTAATTTAGATAATCCAAATTACACTGTAGAAAAACTTCTTAGAGAAGATAATCACCATGGAAAATTTTCTCCATTCTCATGAGAAATCACTAACCAGATACTTATAGAAACTGATAGAGCATACATTCATTATTATCCCTGTGAAATTCTACCGATCTAATACTTTCACATTATAATCAAATGAGTCTATACTTTCCAAGCATGGTTAGAACTTTATCAAGTAACCACAATGACCCAACCACCTCAATTCCATAATCTACAAGTCTCTTATCTCGAATATCAATCCACATTTTCTTGTATATTTAGTTACCAAAATCTTAAATTTTCTCACTCATGCATGATCATTCTTGGCCGATGATTCAAGTGGGAGTACAAACCCACCTAGTTTGAATATGACTGACTCCCTAATTGTGGACCTTATCGTACTATAATCCCTCCATCAAATATTGAAAGTTTTACCCAAACCTCTCTTTCGTCCCAAAGAGAATTATGAAAATATTTATTGATGTATATTGTCAATTCCATATTGTAAAAATACATGGAGTGGTAGATTAAGTATGGCATGAGAACATTGCATATCTTAGACATGTTTGTAATCATCAAGTGTTGGTTTCCAAGAAGGAAGTCGAGCTCCATCACTTGAAGCCAAGGATGATCCATTCCCAAGCCTACCAAGGTTTGAAAGCTTGAAGACCCGAGGCTCAACAAGCTCAAGAAAGTTTTGTAGAGGTTCATAATATGATAGACATAGGTTAAAAAACCCAAAAGACCTTTACATGACATTAAAGACAAAACATGCCACCTACATAGGTTCCCAAGTGAGTGAGAATAGGTTGCAGAAAAAATAGCAAAAAAATAAGGGAATCGGATCGATCAAGAGGGTGTCGGATCAATCTGCACTTAATGGATTGATCCGCTACTTACCGGATTAATCTGGTAAAACTCAGGTGTCTCAGACTGAGACACCGGATCAATCCGGGGATGGTGGATCGATCTGAGTGGATTAATCTAACATAGCTAGATTAATCCGCAATCGTAGAAATTCAAAAAAATTAACAGATTTACGTCTATAATTTTTTGACCGTTGGGATGGATGTCAAATCAAGGGTGCATGACTGTGCTCATCCCCTATAAGTATGAGAGAAGCTTAAGAGAGCTCTCAAACCCTCAAGAACACACAATCTCATTGGGCACAAAGAAGAGAGAGAGCTAAGGCATCTTACACCTCCCAACAGCCAAAGACTTACTTCTATGAGTATTGATTGAAGATCAAGAGCCTTTGAGTGATTCCCAACACTCTATTTATGAAGAACAAGAAGAGGAAAGCAAAGTGAAGGGTTTACTCCCAAGTAAACCCTTGTGAGAAGCTCTAAGAAGCAATAGGCACTCTTGAAAGCTTGGTGGAATCAATTGGCATACAAGCTCAACAAAGGAGCAACCACCCGCATGTGCATCAAGCAATACATCAACATTTTGAGGTAACTTGTATTGAATTTTGTCTATATTGAGACTTTAGCACCCATCGGAGACATCGGGTGTAGACCACACCCGTTGGAGACACTGGGTGTAGACCATAGCACTATTGTCGGAGACACCGATTGTTGAAAATATGTGTCCTAACAAAGCCATTAACATAAAAAATAGGCATGATTAATTAATAATAACTATTTATTCTATCATCACATGAATTTGTTTCTTTATATGGGTAATTATTTGATCTC
>JAOXJP010052509.1:0-15964 GCA_025762735.1 Platanus orientalis
TTACCAAATTAGATCTTAAACTTTCCATCTAAATCTAAAGCGTGAACAGATAGAAAACATTTGGTTCATGAGGTAATTACATGCTTAGAAGCATGTACTTGGTCTGGCTTTTATAACACCAATTGAGTGGTCCAGGTGAGTATCTTAGCTAGCTTCATGAAACGCATATATGGTGGGGGACTGGAGGATCCGTTTTGAATTTCAACACATTTGTTTGAATTTCAATTTGATACTTCAAAAAATAATGGGATGTGATCGCTCTGTTAATGCCATCATAATCAAACAATGTAAGCTCTGTACTGAGTCTTATATTTGCATTTTGCAGGCCAGTCTCTTCTCAAATTAGAGGTAAAGAATGCTTGGCTGTCAGTGGAGGGCTTGAAACCAATGCCAATGCTCACAAGCTTGACACTCGAATTCATAAGACTAGATGATGAGGACCTAAACAAGGTGAACCACTGCTTCCCCTCTCTACAGACTCTTAGTCTGATTGGTGTTGGAGGGTTTAAAGAGCCCAAAATTAATCTTGTGCAACTTAGAACTTGTCGTTGGACAGTATCCAATGCTCCACTCTCTCTGGCTATACACACCCCAAACCTTATCAAGCTCGAATTAAGATGTGTCAAACCACGGACTCTAGTCCTTGAAGCACCATTGCTGTCTGATCTCAATCTTTCCATTGAGGAAACAAATGAGTTTCAAGTGAAATGCTTATTCAATTTGAAGTCCCTCGTAATTCAATCCACCAATCTCAACAGCCTTGCACAGTTGCTTCCATTTGGTAGAACAGTTGAAACTTTGATGGTGGATGCACCCAAATGGGCTGGACCAGTTGAAGTTAGCGGAATGGTTGGGTTTGAAGCATTGTCAACTGCTTTCCCAAATCTCAATGCTTTAACGATTGGGCCTGGTGCATGGTCGGCACTAGAGATGTGTTTTCTTACCAGATGCTTGGAGGATAGGAGTGGAATGAAGGGTTTGAAAAGAGTGGCGGCGCATTTGGTGCTATCAGAGTCTACATTTTCCTTCATTTCCTCTGTACTGGATCAATGCACCAACTTGTCAGATGTTGCACTGCTCATCCACCGTGACATTCATTCTGATGTTGCAAGCCACCTCATCTCTAGCTGTACGAGTGGTTTTCCTAGGATTAGATGGAGATGGGGGACGTGGAAAGAAGGAACAAAAGATAATTGGGTTTCTTATGGCATCCAATCCAGCAACCTTATGTCTGAAGAATAACTGAACAAGGTCCTTATTTATGCTGTATTTGAGTTTCTGAAAGTCTGATCAAAGGGCCTTATTGTAGATGAGTGAAGGCTGTTTATAATCACAGTATTAGAACATTTGATGCACATCCAGGAGGTTGGAAAATGACCTGTGAAATCATTCCATCATGTGATCTCTCTGTCAAAAATCACTTCATAGAAGATCAGGGCAATGTTGGAGAGTATCTATGGATTGGATGCCTGAAATCATGTTGCCAGATGTATTTTGACCTACTGGATCACCCCAGGGGTCTAGACACCCCATTATTTTCAGAGATCAAATAAATGGTGGATATGTGTGAGGATGCACCTGTATATATATGCTTGTAAAATATTGAAATGCTTGCTTTTCGTTACATGATTCATGAAAGCACTTTTATATCTATATATCATGCTTAGTCTTATAATAATCTGTATGGAGGTGTTCTGTAATGAAGTTTATATTGTTGTCTGTTGGAACTAGCCGTTTAATGGTAATGTGTCTGAACTATACATTGCCGAAGTGAGAATGAGTGAAATTTGCCACCAAAAAATAAAAAAGAAGGTGATTGAAGGATGCTTATTATTGGCTCATTTCTGCATTATTAAATGTAAGAGATCAGGGTTTTGACTCACTTTTGTAGCTGCATGCCAGTTGATGTTTGATGCGCCAAAGAAGAATTCTTATTGCAAAAAAGCACACGGGCATCCCTCTTGCGCCAGGCGCAGGGTGACACGTAGTGGAAAAAAGAGAAAAAGCACTAAGCACTGGGTGCAAGAGGTGGTGGTTCACTTTTTTGTCACATGTTGTCTAGTGCCTGTTGCAAGAGGGTTGCCTCGCACTTTTTTGCGATAGGAAATCTGCTTTGTTGATGCACTTAAAGTAGTGCCTCATCAGCCCCATCTTCCTCGGCTGATGAGTTGAAAGCCCTAGTTGAGCTAAAAATTCTATACAGCAATTACAAATGGGGTCCAAGCAAATTTTTTTTTCCTTTTCTTTTTTTCTTTTTTTATGGATGGGATCCGAGCAAATAAAACATATGCCAGGGCTGATTCTCACCATTCAGAATGGAGTTGTTTTTTGGGTAAATAGATAAGGTTAAAGGAGGGTGCTCTATGGTAGATTTGTATGTATAATTTATTAAGTATCCTTTGCCATGCATCGAGTTCCATGCTGGATTTCATCTGATAGTTCAAGTGTCTAAGCAGTACTTTAATGTAATGTTGAATGGACTAGTTCACTCATATCTCAAGTGGAAATCGCCTAAATTCATCGTCTCACACTTTTAGGCTGTGTTTGACAGTCACAACAAATGAAATCATTTCTATCCAGCCTTTTATAGAATTTGATTTTGGTTTTCCACTGGATTTGATCATATAAAGGTCATGACTCAAAACAGGCACACATTGAGTCATCACATGTATGTTAACAAAAAAAAATAGAAATGCAGCTCATGTATTATGTTCATAAATCAAACTTATTCAAATTTTAATTCACATTTTGATGATGACTCAAATTTAGTCTATTGTCAATAAAGATCTTACACATTCAAATGCTATAGATACCAAATTCATGGGTTAACAAATATTCAATTGCAAGTGAAGTCATGAAAATCACACATAGTTATTTAGTCCTGATGAAAGGAGAAAAGTGTGATGGTTTGTATCATTTGGTAAAGAATACAATGATTAATGGTGTTTCTTTGGCTTCAATGGGGAATTGGGAATGAGGTACACAAAAAACAAATACTTGTGCAGGGTCTCTTTTATAGTTGAGGTAGAGACAAGTGTTATGGGTTTTTAGGTGACAGACGATGGTGAAACAACTCATTCAATTAAAGATGATGAATTGAGGTCCCTCTCTGGAGTTGACTAAGTGAGTCAACCCAAGGCAACTGTTCATGTGCATTGATTGTGTTATGATAGAGTCAGATGGTGTCAGGATTGAATTGATTCAGTAGTATGTATAACGATGGTTCTTCAAGGCCAATGGTTCTTTGAGGTGATAACAAATATGTTATTATTTGGGTTCGAAGTGGAGGTGCATTCAAAGTATATATAGTGCATAGTTTACTAAAAATGATGAGTATAGGTTTTTATCTAAAGTTCTTCTAGAATGTGAGCCAAGGTTGAGTGTGGTGTACATGTCAAACTTTCTGTGTCTTGACAAAGATACCGGTGGAGTTAACTTTAACAAGAATTCTTTAAGGGGTTGCAAACATGATAACGTGGAGATTGTTGGGGTTTGAGAAGTCTTCATCCAAAAGAAAACTTCAACTTTAAGTTGGTTTCCTTCTCCAATTAGGCAAGTGAAAACGTGTGGATGCTCTTTCATAAGCCCCACAAGACCATATATCTCCGTACATAAGATACAAGGGTGATGGATGAGGTGTTTCTTCTTCTCTTTGGGTTTTTCTTAAGGTTTTTTTCTGAGTTGTTAGAGAATGTGAGAAGATGGGTTTTTCACATGATTGAGATGAGTGAAGTATAAGGGTGTAATAGGTTTAAGGGCTTAGGTTCTAAGGAGAGAACTTGAGAAAAAGAGCTTTGTATATCTTTTACTATTCTCATATATTGAAAAATGGATATCCCTGTAAACGTAGGCATATTGCCTAACCACATAAAATTCTCATCTTGTATGATTGTTGATTTCTTTTCCACTTTCATATTCTTTATTACATAAATCGTAAGTGTTATAGACCCATGTCCTATCACGTGAAATATCCGAGTTATTTCTATTTCACAAACCGACCAATTATTATTGATTTACAAATTCATACTACTAAGAATTATAGTCATGGTTCAACAATGATAAAATCAATTAATCAAACATACCATGATAAAATGATAAACTCTGTTAATGTTTGTATCTTCAGACATTGCCGGTCCCAAGCCCGAATAAAGGAGGAGGGTGACGTCAGGTTGAGAGCTGGCCTTAAAAACCTACTCAACCATTTAACATGAATCCTGAAAATACATTTTTACTATGATAGAATGATAAAAGTTAAATAATCAAGCTCAAATTTGGAAGTAATTATTTATATTTTTAAATTATTGTTTGTTAAGTTAGTTCACATTAACCTATATATTTGGCTTTATTGGATTAAAAGTCTAAAACAAACAAGAGTAAAGCAAGGAAAAGTTACCACCCTTTTGTCTATTGAAAGTGTCGTTCCTCTTAAAATTGAAAAATCCAATGAACTTGTAGGATTGGGTGGGTTTTACGATGATAAGGTTTAGCTCATTTTGATATCACATTAACAACAAGGAAATTTGTAATTAGGGTAATGAAAGTCTAAATTTATAATGCAATGAAGGGATTAGAGAACAAATTTTATGTTGATTCGTATTGTAAACTTGATTCCAAAATCAACTAACAACTAACCATTAACCTTGTTTTCCTTGTCAAAAAGAGAAGACAAATCCGTATTCCATTTTATACACAAATAAACATCATTATTTGTTGATATCATTTTATAAAAAGATTATTAAAAAATTTATTACCTATATAGAATGCATTTATCAATATAACTATACACTCATTACATTTAATAATATGTTATTTAATATTAAAACAACTCGTGCTACTATAATGTTTGTTAATCTTAGATCATCAAGTCTCCAACATTAGGTGCTTTTATCCCTTCTAGCATGATCATTGGCTTTTCTACAATAGATTACCACCAAAATAAAATAAATAAGAGTAAACAAGATAAACATAAGGGAGGAAAAAGTTTAATGAGAATGGATAAGGTTAGGTTCTTTCATACATGGAGATTCTTAAGTAAATACTAGTCTTACATGAATTGGCTTACAATATTCAACTTCCTCCATTTTTTCCAACAAATTCTCCCCACAATGTTTGTTCTTCTTTTTAAGATAACATTAATTAAGCAACTAACAGTAATAAAGAAAATGTCTTTTTCATAAATATTCACTATCAATGCAACCTCTATGCTAGTCCAAAATGGGTTGTAATTAATAGACAACTAGTCGCCCTTGACTAGGTCTACCCCATATTTAGTTGAAGCCCCCAAGTTAAGGATCTGTGCATTTTGATTGAACCATCAAGACCGCTTTAAATCTATCATGAATCATGATAATCACATTCACATACAACACTGGAGTTTTTTTTTTTTTTTTCATTATATAAGATTTGTATGATAAACTTAAAAAAATGTCAATGACATATGTGCATAATAATTAAATGATTAAACTTGGTAATTATTCTATGGTATGAGTTTTATATTTGACATTATTTTACCAATCAACCACAATTACTGACTATTTATCAAGGTCAATTGGCCACGGGGTCCTATAATGTGCTCGCAGATGGCCATGTATCTTTAGGTGGCGCAATCATGTTTACTATAGCTATTGAAGTGTTTGCAACAACTCTATCATACTCTGTTGCAAGTATGCGCAATGCATGTCCACATTTGATGGCATTTGTCAAAAAGACAATTCATGATTGACAAGTTGCAAACAACTATCAGTAGGGCTTGCGCATGTGTTTGCAAATTATGACTACTTACAAGTCTTATTTGGTGCATCGCAAGTTTCTATATTTGTTATGCCTGCACTCTCTTGAAATCTCTCTGCCAGTAGATGTTGTCTCGAGATTTTTGTTATATATTCCTTTATTTATCACCACAAATCTTGAATTAATTTGTGATACAATGAACCACTACCTGAAATGGTTGTTTGGGAGACGTAAGGTCTCCAAACACTATAATGCTTTTCTTGAGCCTTTTCATCTTTTGTTTGATTTTGGGACATTTGTTGCCTTTTCTCAACCTCGGTTACAACGTTAGTTTAAATATTTAAAAAATTTTGTCGGAACCATTTATGATTAATACCATTTGTAAAGAAATCTTTGATTTTTCTTTCTATAGATAGATGAAGTCCTGAATTTTGTCATTTATCTCTTTTTTCAAACTGATCTTTACCTTTATACAGGTCTATAAATATGTTAAGCAGTTCATAAATGAAATGTAGAGAGTGAAACTACATACCTCTTACTTGATTTCATTTCTCTCTGATAGACTAAGGTATGATTTTCTAATTTACTTTTGTTGTAGCATGATATATGGCCTTTTTTTTTAGCAATGAAATGACAAAATTTAGGATTTTTTTTAACCATGTCTAGTAGTAGCTAGTATATGGTATGCATCTTCTCTTTCTTTAAGAACTCTCGATTTTAGTCTAATGTCTCTTAAAGATTAATTGAATTAGTTGTTTGAATTTCTAAATATGTCTAACAACAAGAAATTTAAGAATATTATATACATTTTGCAATTTTTGTTGGTTCATTGGAAAAAAAATTGGAATTTCTTTATCTTTAAAGGCTATCAACTTGTAGCTAGAAAAGTTATTGCTTTGATCTTCAAATTAGCTCAAGACCTTAATCAAGATACAGCTTTTCCCCAATTTAATCATGTCAGTTCTTTTTCTACTGAGGAGAGCAAATAGAGCCCTTTGATAGATGATAGAGCAAAGTTGAATTTTTATGGGACATCATTGTCGCTTGAATTATTAGTGGAGATCAGTATTTTGTTAAAAAATTGTACGCATTCACCTATAATGGTGGAATGCCTTGCGGTTTAGTTGAGTATTTAGGTGGCTAACAAATTTTCTATCAATGACTTTGATGTTGAAAAAGATGCCAAATTATTATACCTTGGTTACCTAATTAAATTTCTAGTTGTCATGGGCATGTTAGATTTGTCATTAAATATTGTAAATCTATTTTTTCATCTTTTGATGTAATTAGGTTTATGTATGTTAAGGAAGTGCAAATTTTGTTAGATAAGTTCAATTGCAATTCTTTAAAACCTTTTCGGGTCTCTCCTTATCCCTTAAATGGCTTAAGGATGCCATCCTTTTGGAGTCTTTTATATCTCATGTTATTTCTGCTTCATTATAGTTCAAAGGAAAACCTTTTTAACACACACACAACAACAACAACAACAACAACAATAATAAGAAGAACAACAACAACAAAACTTAAGGTCTTAAATTCCATTATTGATGTTGTGATCCTAGCGAATGCTATAATGTTGGTTTTAAGGGAGATACTAGTCACCTATATGTTATACTATTGGAAAAATGAAAAATAAAATTAAGTAGACATTGGAGGGGGGGTGCCTCTCTCTCTCTCTCTCTCTCTCTCTCTCTCTATTATTTATCACTTGTTCATTTATTATTGTTCTCATTGCCTAAATGTAATTTTCTTAAATCAAAATGGAAAGCTAAAAAACAAAAGATAGGTAAATAAGGTTTATGGGAGAGGATCAAGTTACCAAAGAGGTGAACCTCCTTGTGCGTTCCATCTCTTCTAATATGCATGCCTAGAGATGAAGGTGGGATTACTATCCAAGCTAGCCTTGAGAAAACAACATAATGAGAGTTATCAGGGTTGGATGCTAACCTTGAGAAAATAGCATAGTGAGGGTTATTAAGGTAAGAAAAGTATGGTGGGGATAACTATGATTGTCAATGGGTTCAGTTTGAGCCCGTGCATGGGCAGCCCAGGAAAGGGCTAGGTTAAAGGGCCAAAACCTATCAACTCAAGCCCAACCTGTGATTGATAGCCCTACTATGATAATTACTAATAATATGTTGTGCTGGTCCTAATGACCATGGTGAACTTAAGGTGTACGTTTCTTGTGATGCATGTCATGGTGATATTGCTTAGCTTTAGTTCCTTCATTTCTTTGAATATCAATAGGGTTGATCATGTCTTCTTTTTGTTGTAAATAAAGGAATCTATCATTTCAATATTAAAATTTTGTACCATCTTTATGACATACAAACAGATATTAGATGGCCCAAGCTCCAAAGATGGCTATAATTAAGGAGGCAAAGCTCCCAACAAATTCTCAGGAGGTGGAAGAGAAAAAGGTGCCAGCTCTTGACGAAGACAACATCTTCAATATCCTTGTTAGGTTCCCTGCCCAATCAGTCTATAACTTAAGGTATATATGCAAACCGTGGTTGAAGTTAACTTGCAACCCTATTTTCATCGACACCCACCTCCTCCTATCTGAACCTGGTGTGCTCATCGCACAACCGAGCATCGAAAATGAAAATAGGTATGATACAAGTTTCATAAAGATGGAAGAAGGGAACCCAGTTGTTCAAGGTTTTGATTTAAGTTGCAAGTCACGAATTATGGCTAGTTGCAATGGTATATTATTGTTGATGAATGTGCAAAATAACCAACTTCTTTATGTTGCCAATCCTATTACTAAACAGTCAGAGACTCTTGCACTTGCTCCATTTAGGGAAGATGAGTTTATAGGTTGTGGATTCACATTCATTCCTTCTACTAAGGAATATAAAGTTGTACGTGTATTTATGGATGTTTGGAAGTATCGCATTGGATATGAGATATTGACCTTGGGTTCCAATACCTGGAAATGGGTTGAGCAACTAGGTGTTGGAGATCTCTGTTGGTTCTTTTCTTACTCTCTTCTTTCGATCAAAGGGGTTTTGTATTGGCAGACTTTTTTTTCTGGCGAAGATGGTTTAAAGTACATGTTCTCTTTGGACATGGTGGAAGAGAAGTGCTGGAAAACGCGTCTTCCATTCGGCACTGTCCACCAGGACCGCAACACCGAATTTGTAGAGATTGATGGTTTTCTAGCTATGCTGGTCCAAAGAAAGTTTCTTCCAACCCACATCTCCATGTGGATTTTGAAGGATTTCTATGGTGGAGAGTGGGTGATACATCATTGCATTGCCTTGGAATTTCTAAGAGGGATGGCATACGATACTGTTCTTCCTATTGCTTGCTTAAATAACGGAAAAATCATAATCTTTATGCGGTACGAATCAGATCACAAGTACCATTGCTTCTATTATGATTTTGGTCTACGTCAAGCGAGGTTATGGGACATGCAGTTAGCTGAGGGTCATGATTGTATTGTGCATGTCAATAGCCTTAAGTGGTGGAAATAAAGCTGGTTGTTTTGAAGTATTGATCTGACGCCTCCTCTTGGTGAACCTTCATCTCTGGTTTTGAATTTGGTGTGGAGTCGAGGATTGTGTTTGCAAAGAACCTTGTTGGAGCTTATAATTAGGTATTTATTTCTAATCTTTCTTTGTTTTGATGAATTTGGTTGTAAAGTTTGAGTTGGGCATGACTTTTCCAATTTAGTCTTGTAGTATTCATACTTTATGATATGTTTAATAATGCTCTCCTTTATTAAACTAAGAGCCCACAGAAAGAAAAACCATTACTAGATCACTTCTCACACTTTATATTAAGTAAGTATTTACGAGCATGGAACTTGACTCCACTCAGAAATCCATTGTTTATGTGATCCCTAATTAGGGTTGTAAATTGGGTTGGGCGAGGTCAGCTTGAAATACAGCACTTGGGCGCTAACTTGGCCCAATTGACTCAGCCCAAAATTGGCCCATTTTAGAATGTGGGCTTTGGACTGAGTTCAGACTGACCTAAACTTCAAATCCTATTGGTTGTTAAAGCTTATAAATAAATATTTTATTCACCAAAAATTATATTTTATAATGTAGTTTAGCCCAGGCCAAGCCATTCGGGCTGAAATAAGGCTTGTCTAAACTCAGCCCAAAGTTTATGTCAAGTCTAAAACTTGGGCCCAAGATCGGCTCAACTCAAAATATAATGAGTCAAGCCCACTCTTCGGGGGGCTAGGCCAGCCCATTTGCAACCCTATCCCTATTGGTTGTGGCATTGCCCCTACTGAATTTGTATTGTCATTATGTACAATTGGTTAAAGCAGAGATGAATCTAACTTAGTATGCCAAAGGATTTAAGTAATTCTTGAATTAATTCCATAATGTCACACAGTACAAATTCTGCCAAGCGATATGATGCCTAACAAAGGTTATTATTTGATAAATAAGCAGGCTATTTATCTATTGTGCCTTTACTAGAACACTCTTTGTAAAGAATTAGATTAATCAACTCTCTCAAAACCCTAATGTGTTAGGAGAGGTATGAGTTAATATACTTATTATATTTCAACTCTCATGAAGGTGGAGAAACTAGGTGTGAATCCATAGAATGTACGGGCAAATTCAAACTCATGATCTAACCTTGCTCGAAACCATGTAAAGAAGTAAATTACCCAACTCTTCCAAAACACTAAGGTGTGTGGAGAGTTATGAGTTAATATACTTATTGTATTTCGACACCCACCCTTAATCCTTGTATATTTAATGAGCCACCTTTTGTAGACATCACGATATCTCTCCAAACAGTCTGGAGATGAAGCTTCTTATTTCTTCTTCACCTGTTAGTCTCATTAGTGTTTAAGCAATAATTTTAGGTAATGGTGAATGGATTAGTTTACTCAAGTCTTAAAAGTGAGAATTGTCTTATTTCATCCATTTCACACCTTTGGGTTGTGTTTGAAAGCCACACTGAATGAAATCATTTGATTCTTGCTTAAAATTTGATTTTGATTTTTTCATTGCATTTGAACATATAAGGTCATGACTTAAATAGGCACATATTGAATCGTCACATGTATGCTAATAAAAAATAGAAATGAGCCTCATATTAAATATTCACAAAATAAAGTTAATTAAAATTTCATGAAGATCTAATATGCTCAAATGTTATTAAAACCAAAATGGAGTGGTTTTATTCAATGTGACTTCTAAATGCAACATTTATGAAACATATTTTTATGAAGAATGAAAAGAAGAAAAGCCATTGTTCTTAAATCTTCCCCCTCATCACTTCTTTTCTATCTATGTTAAATGGAACAACGCATTGGGATTCTATATTAGAAATTGACTGACATATTTCATTAAGCCTAAGTTGGTTGTTATCAATTCATCGTGTTGTGCATGTGTGGTAATTAAATCATTTTCTTTTTGGTTAATAATGTAATAATTTGTATTTTTATTCAATTAACAATACTTGAAATTTATGTTAATGGTGCCATTAATGATGTTATTGATTGATTTTTTTTTGGTCAATTTTATCAAATAATATATCTATTTATTGAATATATGCTAGCTATTTTATTTGCCATTAAATATTCAAGTGATAATTAGAGTTTATTAGTCAAGGCAACGGTTTTTGATTATTGAATTATAAGGTGTATGGTACATGCATATGATAAAGCCTATATATTATTATTTTATCATTAATAAAATAAAAATATTAAAAAGGTAACAACATTTTTCCAATAGTCAAATGTACTTACCAATTTTTTAACAAATTTTATTGCTAATATGCTAATTTATCAATGATTTACTATGTAATTAATAATTAGTTGTATAACAACTATTCATCAGTTATTATTGATTTATCTTGTTGGTTGTGGGCTAATAATGACAAATACGGATTCATACTGATAAGAACCATTGTCATGACTAACAACAATAAAGTCGATAATTTGGTCATACAAAGATTATGCACAACCATGATGGAAGGATAAAAATTAAATCAGCAAGAAATTTGGAAGTGATTATTTATATTTTTAAATTATCATGTGCTTAGTTAGTTCACAATATTAACCTATGTATTTGGCTTCTGAAGGCTAAATGTCTAAAACAAGGAAAAGCTACCACCTTTTTGTTTATTGAAAGTGTAAGTCTTTTTAAAATTTAAATATTAAATACAATATTTTAGGATTGGGAGGGTTTTATGAGAATGAGGTTTAGCTCATTTTGATACCACATTAACCCCAATCAAATTTGTGATTGGGACAATGAAAGTCTGAATTAATAATGCAATGAGGGAACATAACAAAGTCTGAAGATTTGTACTGCAGACTTATTTTGAAATCCACGTACCTACACCTACTAACATATTTATTGTTGACCCTCTTTCCTTGTCAAAGAATAAATAAAAAAATTTTATCCTTTATATATACAAACAAATATTATTATTTGTTTTTATCTTTTTATATAAAAATTGTTAGAATATTTTTAATATCTATTTAGAATGCATTTATCAATATAATTATCCACTTATTACATTTAATAATAAGTTATCTAATACTAAAAAGAATCGTGCTACTATGATTGTTAGATCTTCATGTCTCCTAGGTCAAGTGCTTCAGAGTGAACTCCTTTATCCCTTCTAGCATAATTATCTTTGGCTCTTCTACAATAGATGGCCCCCCCCCCCCCCACGAGAGAGAGAGTTGGATTTTCATAGACAGAGATCTCTCAAGCATGTACTTGTCTTATATGAACTGGTTTGCAAAATTCAACTCCTTCCATTTTTCCTAACAAATTCTTCTCACAACGTTTGGTCCTCGTTTTCAAAATTACTTAAAATTACTTAAGCAACCATTAGGAATAAAACAAATGTCTTTTCATGCATATCCACTACCAATGTCGTCACTATGCTAGTCCCAAATGGGTTGAAATTGGTAGACCGATGGTTCCTCTCAACTGAGTCTTTCCACATTCAGTTGAAGCCCCCAAGTTAAGGATCTATGCTTTCTAATTTAGAAGCATCCATACTGGTTTAAGTCTATCATGAATCACGATGATCACATACACATACAACATGGGAATTTTGTTAATATATAATATTTATACGATAAATTTAGAAAAATGTCAGTGACATATGTGCATAATAAATGAATGATTAAACTTGGTAATTATTCTATGGTATGATGTTTATATTTTGACATTCTATACCAATCAACCATGGGTATTGACAATCCATCAAGGCCAATTGGCCACACAGTTTTGTGTTGTGCCTACAATTGGTCATGTATTTTTAGATAGCACAATCATGTTTGCGATAGCTATTGAAGTGTTTGCCATCATTCGAAACCCCCTCACATGTCTGGACCCTCTGTCCCCACCAATCAGGAGGCGAACATCTCTAGTTTTTTTTTTGCCCTTCTTAAACTTCTGCTAAAGTTCTGCCTATTACGGTGGTTGATATGTGGTGAAAAAGTAAAAACCTCAATTTCACTTTATTTTTTATTGATTTTTTCACTACGTGCCAATCACCAAACTAGGCAGAACTTTAGCAGAAGTTTATCAATCAGGAGAGGATCCGGGCTGGATTTTTTGGGGTTAATGATGAATGTAGCAGGCAGAGATCTCTGTTTATCTCTTTGAGCACACACAAACAGACACACAGCAACTGCACTTTCAAAATCATAATCATCACCAACTATAGCAAGGTTCTGTCTTGATTTACATCTTTGTAAATCATGCCCTGCTGGCAGTTGGTCGTGTTGACTTGGGTTTGGGTAAGGGAAAACCAAACCCAACTTGACATAATTATTGATGGGAACCACCTTAAGAGTTCAATAAAATACATTAAAACACAAATGAGTTGGGTTGGGTAAAGGGTTGCCACCCAGAGCATTAGACTTGGTGTGTGTGTTTCAAAGTAGGGTGTTTTTTTTTTTTTTTTTTTTCTCTATTGGTTGTACAGATGATCTACATGTCAAAGATTGAACCTAGTGCTAAGGGGTGATCTAAATGTCACGAGATATAAAAAATATAGGAAAAGTGATTCCATCACTTGTGGGATGAAGAAATTTTTTATCATTAGAGGATGTAACAAGAGTGATTTTAATATTCATGGTGGACACTGCAAGGTTTGGAAGCAGTAAAAGGGTGTGACAATAGCACTCCATTTCTACCCTTTTTGTCAAAGACACATGCCAAAAACACAGAAACGATGAAAGTTGGGATTCCCAGTCATACATTTTTTTTTCTTTCTATAATCTACATATCACCCAATCCAACCTCACCTCTAGTCAAAATCTAATGTACCTACCTATAAACCCTGATAAGATTACCCTACTATTCTTCCACGAGGACAAAACACATACATTAGTTATGAGCACAAATCACTGTCTCCTTAAGAAGAACTTAGATACTATTGAATTATATAATCTTAACCATCCCCAATTGATCCAATCTATCATTTTTTATTTTTTTTTATAAAACAAGGGAAAATATACTACAATAGAAAGTGTTGAAATATATTAATAGCCTGTTTGGCAGCCACCAGTATTGTAATCATTCCATTTGAGTTTCTCAAGGCATTTGTATCCATGAGGTGATGGTTTGTAAATAATTCATTCAAATTTATACTGATTTGTTAACTATAATTAGAAATGAAGTCATCTTAGGTTTTTTTTATAAAATGAAATGACTTATGTTATCAAGCATAAATCGGTGCAAATCTGAATGATTTCATTACAAACCATCCTATTGTGGCTACAAAAGCCTTGGGAAACTCAAATGAAATGATTACATTACAGGTGGATGCTAAACACAGCTTAAGTATAATAACCTTAGGTTTTATGAGAGACGGTTGATTGCCTTATTTAAGATGGTATCAGAGCTCCCGGACTGTACATGTATGCATGTCCTGTGGACTCGCACCTAACTCCCCATGTTCATTGTCCTGCCCTATCTCTCTTGAGGGGGAGTGTTGAAATATATTAAGTATATTAACTCTAACCTCTCCTACAAGAGAGTGGATTGTATCCACTCCTCTCAGCACCCTGTCAGGGGGAGGGCACATCAGCATCGACAAGTGATTTTTACTTTTTGGGGGGGTGCATTTCACTTGTTAGCGCTGATGTACCCTCCCCTGACAGGGTGAATAGGAGGAGCAGACAAGAAGAGGAGTGGATACAATCCACTCTCCTCCTACAACCTCAGGGTTTTAGGAGAGATGGTTAATTGCTTTATTCAAAAACAAGTTCATATGATAGGTGGTATTGGATATCTGATCAAGTTAATCTTTTACCCATCACCATATACCATATGGTGGATCCCCAGACTTTTTTACAGTTGTCCATAGTGCTATAATTCACATTGATCATGCACTTCCTTACAGAATATGACTGATACTTAGAGATGTCTCCATTTTTTTCTAAATCAAAACCAAACAAATGGCACAAGACACTGGTCTGAGATAATTTGCCAGGTGTCTCATGTTTAGAGGATCAAAATGGACGATTTGTTGTAACCAAAATCTAGATGATGAGACGATTCTTAACCATCTGATCTGTAATTTATTTTCTGTGTGGTTTGACAATTTTTTTTCTTATCATCCGATGAATACAAGAAAAAATTTACAAAGCAATTGTTGTGTAACTAAAAAGTATATGTGACTCTCTGTGCCCATGCTATAGGCTGATACCAGGTGTTATTGGGGATAAAAGCGTAAAAGAAATGCTCAGTTAAAAAGTAAATGTCCAAAAAGAGGCACCAAATTAAAAAAAAAAAAAACACCTCATGTGTTAGCCTGTGGCACTGTTACAAAGTGTCACAACACTTTTTGATCACAGACAATCATTCTTCAAAACACTTGTGTGATTCAAGGTCAGACTCATGTTTGGCCGAGAGATCTCTGGGTTGGGATCCATCCATTGGTGGGTTAGATGGGTCCTATTCTTCTTGTCTTCTCTCTGTAAGACAATTGTTCTCCTACTATGGGTCCCTGTGAGAATTTGGCTGAACAGACTACCCTCAGAAATGGGTAATTCTGTAACAAGTCATAAAATTGTAAGAGGGTAACGAAGGCATCCGAATAAGCCATATGATCTTGGCCCCAGCTCTTGATCACTTTCTCTACCCACTATTAACCTTCTTAAATTTCCATCCTTGGGTGCAGGTGCAGTTGGTTCCAAACTCTTTATAAACTCTTCTTCTGAATAATTTTTTTAATCTTTGTCACAGATATAGAAACAGAGAGAGGTGACTTTAATCAACCACCGTAC
>JAOXJP010052529.1:0-15963 GCA_025762735.1 Platanus orientalis
CTATATTTTCTCATTAGTTGCTCAAATATTCTATTACATAAATGTTTCCCTCTATCACTAATGATGACCTTGGAGGTGCTAAACTGAGAATAAAGATTCTCTTTAAAAAATTTGCCACAACCTTGTAATCATTGGATTTACAAGCAACGACCTCTACCCGTTTGGAAACATAATCTACAGTCACAAGGATATAGAGGTTGTCAAAATAATTAGGAAATGGTCTCATAAATTTGATTCCCCATACATCAAAAATCTTAATGACTAGAATTGGATTTAAAGGCATCATATTCTTTTGGAAATACTCCCTAATTTCTGACAATGTTCATAAGCAACACAATATGCATGAGAATCCTTAAAGAGAGTTGACCAATAAAAACCACACTGTAGAACCTTGAAAGCAGTCTTCTTAGAGCTAAAATGACTTCCACAAGCATGATCATGACAAAAGAAAGGACACTCTGCTGCTTGGACTCTTGACAAAAGAAAGGACACTCTGCTGCTTGGACTCTGGGATGCATCTCCTAATCAATTGATCTGAACAATACTTGAACAGATAGGGATCATCCCAATAAAAATATCTAGCATTGGATAAATTTTTTGACATATCATGTTTTGACCAATTATGAGGCATTTGGTTAGTCACAAGATAGTTCACAATATCCGCATACCATAGCAACTGGGAAACATGCATGACCTGCTCATTAGGGAACGTCTCAACAATGGGTAGTGAATCATTATCAAACTCCACTATCATCTAAGACAAGTGATCTGCTATAACATTTTTAGAACCTTTCTTGTCCTGAATTTCAATGTCAAACTCCTGTAGCAATAGTATCCATCGAATTAAACGGGGTTTAGCATCTTTCTTGGACAAAAGATACTTTAATGCTGCATGATCCGAGTAGATAATGACCTTAGATCCTAATAAGTAAGATCGAAACTTGTCGAGTGCAAAGACAACAACTAACAACTCTTTCTCTATGGTGGAGTAATTAAGTCAGGATTCATTCAAAGTTTTACTTGCATAGTAGATGACATGGGGGAGTTTATTAATCCGCTACCTAAGAACAGCTCCAACTGTATAATCAGAATGCATCACACAATCTCGAAAAGTATAGTCCAATTAGGTGGTTGAATGATAGAGACAGAGGTCAATTTGATTTTCAAGCTCGCAAATGCACGAAGACACTCATCATCAAACTCAAAGGGTGCATCCTTGACAAATAAATGGCATAAGGGTCTAGAAATCTTACTGAAGTTCTTAATGAATCTCCTATAGAAATCGGCATGGCCAAGGAATGATCTAATCTATTTCATTGTCTAAGGTGGCGGAAGATTGAAAATTAAATAAAAAATGGCTTTATCAACCTCAATCCCTTTTTGGGATATCACATGCCTAAGAACAATTCCACTTTGTACTATGAAATGACATTTCTTCCAATTTAGAACAAGGTTTCTTCTCTTTACACCAAACTAACACAAGGTTTAAATGATATAAGTAATACTAAAAACATGAGCCAAATACTGAAAAATCATCCATAAACACCTTAAGAAACATTCAACCATGTCAGAGAAATTGCTCACCATACACCTCTGAAAGGTGGTAGGAGCATTACATAACCCGAAGGACATGTGTCAATAGGAAAATGTCCCAAAGGACAAGTGAAGGTAGTCTTTTCTTGATCCTCCGATGCTATGGGAATTTGGTTATAGTCAGAATAGCCATCAAGAAAGCAACAAGCATGGCTAGCTAACCTCTTAAGCATCTAATCAATGAATGACAAAGGGAAGTGATCTTTTCTTGTCATTGCAGTGACTTTCCTGTAATCAATGCACTCTCTAAGTTGTCTGAACATATGCTGGAACCATGTCATCATGCTCATTTTTTACTATAGTGATGCCAAACTTCTTGGGGATAACCTAGACTAGGTTGACCCACTTGCTATCCGATATTGGGTAAATGACTCCAATATCTAATAGCTTCAAAATTTCGGCACACACAACTTCTTGCATGACAGGGTTTAGCCGTCTCTATGATTCCCATAATGGGTGAGCATCCTGCTCTAGGTGAATCTTGTGCATGACCATAAAGAGGTTGATTCCCTTAATGTCTACTATAGTCCACCCAATAACTTCTTTATAGTCCTGAAGTACTTTGACCACCAAGGAGACTTGATGATCAGTCAATTCAGAGGCTATAATGACATGAAGAATGTCATTTGAACCCAAAACACATACTTGAGGGACTTAGGTAGTGGTTTTAGTTCCAACTTGGGTGGTTCTACATTAGAAGGGAGTGGGGGAGAGGAAGATAACGTTAGAGGAAGAACCTTTGGCTGCCATTTATCGACACTCATGAGGGGGTAGAATTCAAGAAAGAATTTATTTCCTCAATAGAATGATCAATGCCAAAATCCCAATTGAAATGGACAAAACACGCTTCAAGGGGATCCTCTCTACTAGATTGGAGAAAGTGTTCTTGTACAAGTGTATCAATCATATTCACTTCTCAAAAATCGTCATGTTCAGGAATTTGATTGCTTATGTTGAAAATGTTTAACTCCACAATCATAGTCCCAAAAGAAATCTTCATCATCCCATTGTAGTAGTTAATTAAAGCATTGAAAGTGGCCAAGAATGGACGACCTAGAATAACTGAAATATTATTTTGAACATGCTGAGTATCAAGGACAACAAAGTCAACTAGAAAGTAAAAAGAATCAACCTTGATCAGACCATTTTCTATAACTCCTCTAGGGATCTTGACTGATCGATCAGCCAACTAGAAGGTCATAAGAGTGGGTTGCAATCCACTTAACCCCAATTGTAGATAAACCAAATATAGAAGCAAGTTCACACTTGCCCCCAAATCCAATAAAGCCCTATCGATATGATCTCCAGTCATACATGAAATGGTAGGACAGCCAAGGTCTTTGTATTTAGGTGGGGTTTTGAACTAAATGATTGAAGTTACTTGCTCAGTGAGGAAGACTTTCTTTTGTAAATTCAAACGTCGCTTAACTGTACGCATGTACTTCAAGAATTTAGCATAAGAAGGGACTTGTTGGATGATATCAAGAAAATGAAGATTGATTTTAACTTGTTTGGACACTTCCATAATCTCACTATAATTTTTCTTCTTTGCTGTGAGCAATATCTGAGGAAAAGGTGCCTTAGGGACGTGGTCTGAAACAGGTAAGGTACAACCAGAGGATGTTGTGAAGTAGATGAACTAGCATCCTTAGGATCATTTTCATTTCAAATTGTCTCATCAGGAAGTTGAACTCAGTTGTCAACTTGCTTTCCAATCCTCAAAGTAATAATAATAGACTGTACATGTTCTCGCTCAACTGGTGAACTAGAAGATGTAGTATTTCCAAAGTACCCCTTTGGGTTGGGGATAGATTGACTTGGGAATTTACCTTTCTCCCTATCAGACAACTGTGTAGCCAATTAACTCATTTGTTGTTTAAGCTTTAAAATGGACTATGAGTTCAACTGGACTGAGGCTTTCACCTTTTGTAAGGTCTGGTGATTTGATTATACAACTTGCTGACTTTGTTGCATAAAAACCTTGAGTGTATCCTCTAAGGTAGGTTGTTGAGGCTGCCTTTGTTCTGTCATAAATGAAGATTGAGTATGTGACATTAGGGGATATTGTGGAGGTGGACGAAATTGAGGTTGGGACTGTGAAAGTTGTCCACCAACACTGATTGGAGGCTGATTTTGCCTCCAGGAAAAATTTGGGGATTTCTCTAGTTAGGGTTGTATGTCTCATTAAAGGTACTCTCAATTGGTTTTCTATAATTATTGTTAAGTACATTTGCATGATCAACAGTACACTCAAAGGATCGAATTATAGAATGACACACTTGGGATGAATGTAAAGTACTAAGACATATAAAACAAACCTTTGATTGTTGCACTACCTGGTTTACTGACTCTATGGTTTTACTCAAAGCTAAGACTTCTACCTTGCAGGTAAGAGATTTTAACCTTGCTTTAACATCCACATCATCACAGACTTCAAACAACCCTTGTTTCTTGAGAGTTGGAGTTGAAGATCTATCTCGGTAACTTGAAAAGTCCCATTGTTGGGGGTTCTCTACAAGACTTTCAAGAAAAGTATAGGCATCATCTTCATTCAATTGAAGAATACTACCTTTATTCATGGATTTAATTAAACTTCTATTTGCTTGAATCAAGCCATTGTAAAAGTATTGAACCAACCTCCAATTTTCAAAACCACGATGGAGACATTTGATGAGTAAATTCTTGAAACGGTCCCAACTCTCATCAAACTTTTCACTCTCATCTTGGGAGAAATCAACAATCTCTCTCCTTAAAGCGTTAGTTTTGGCTATAGGGAAAAATTTACCAAGAAACTTTGTAACAAGCATATCCCACGATGTAATCGATTGGGCCCTAAGAGAGTCCAACCATGCTTTTGCTTTATTCTTCAAGGAGAAAGGAAACAAGCGCGCAGTTTGACTGATTCATCAGAGAAATTTTGAAATTTAAAGGTTGCACAAATTTCAAAGAAATCCTTAATATGCATGAAAGGGTCCTCTTTATCTAAGCCATGAAAATTAGGTAAAAGTGCAATCACTTATGATTTTAATTCAAAATGAGATGAGTAGTGATTGTTTAAAGTGCAATACAACATGGAGGGTTTATGGTAATGGGAGAAAATAAGTCTTTGAGGTGGATTCCTCTCTCCCTTCTCTCATCATTGACTCTAGGGAACTAAGATTAAATTCTAATGGTTCAAAAGACTCAACCTTAACTATATGTTGTGTATGATCATGGACCCACAAGGTCATACACCACACAAACTACTGAAATAAAAGAAGGAAAATAAATATTTGATTTTTCGAATTTTGTTTCAAATTAAACTAACCCTAAGGTAAGACTAGTAAAAGGGTAAATAATTCAAATTAGAACCGTCTCCCTTGATCTTAAGCAAAAAAAGTCCCCAGCAACGGCACTAAAAACTTATTGTTGATTTTATTATACTCACAAGTGCACAAATCTATTCAATAGTATAGTTTCGGCAAGTAGAGGGCGAACCCATAGGGACTTGAGTGAATAATCTCAAATGAATAAACTTATTCCAATTAATTTTACTAAACCCTACTCTAGAAAAAAAGATTTGGAATTATCTTAAATTAAAATTGATTTAATTAATCATGCAAACAGTAAATGAGAAAGGAGAAAAAAATTAAGGAAAAAAATTCCAAGTCTTAGAATCCACTCTATAGAACTCATAAACCTTGTTTCATTTCATAATTTTTCTACATACTTCATAATGCTTCGAAACCAATTTAACATTATGGAAAATCTTCAATTAATCATTTTTAGAAAACTAAAGTCATGCTCTTCCGGGCTTTGAAAATATTGGATTAAATAATTCAATGTAAATCTATAAGAAATAACAAAGAGTAAGAGACCCTACAATTAGCAACATGAGATCAAATTAAATAATCCAAAAATTAAGTTGAATTATGGAGAAAACATGATTAAAATCATACTTAACATACATCCATGGAGAATTAAAGGAAAATAATATTGTTTGCATTATAACTCAATAGCCATAGAAAATATTAGAGATCAAAGGTTTGCTGATTTCCATAGGGCTTCATCTAGGCCTTAGACAGTAGAATTAGTCACTCATGAAAGCTTTGTACATTAAAGGATTGCAAAACATGAAGAAAAGAGAATTGATGAATAATTTATCTTGATTTCACTTGATGTCTCTTCACTGTTGTGTACATGTATTTATATACAAAGCTAGTAAAGATCACAAATCTAAGGGTACCTAAATAAAGCAATACAACTTTGCAATGATTAGTGTCATCATTCATAATATGAAAGATATGAATGGTGGCTTGATCATCCATTCCTGATATGCAAAATGTGAGAGGTGGTTTGATCATCCATTTCCTAATTTGCAAGATGTGAGAGGTGGCTTGATCATTCATTTCCTAATTTGCAAGATTGAGAGGTGGCTTGATTGTACATTCTTAATTTGCAAGATGTGAGATGTGGCTTTATCATCAATTTTTAATTTCAATCAAATCTAGTCTTATTCCTTAATTTAAAAAATCTAATTGGATGTTCTCCTTAACTGATTGGGCTCATTTAAATCTTGAAGACTATCTATTAATTTTTAGTTGGATTCATTTCACCTGATTTGGAGTTCATCATTAAACATTGGATAAAATCCATTAACATGTTAAGCCCACATTACCTACAAAACATGAATATATTATAATTATTCATAAAATAACGTAAAAGTTAGACTAACAATGCATATATGAAAGTATTTTCATTAATATATTTTATACATATCACTCACCTTCATCGTCCTCTTCCTCACTTTCACTCAGGGATGCTTCAGGTACCCCTTTAGTGAATGCCACAAATACTCTTACCTCATGTGAAGATTTATCTTCACTGTATTGGGATTCATCATTCGATTTATTTGAGTCATCATCCCAGGTAGCTATCATAGATTTGTCCTTGGTCACATTTTTTTCTTCTTATTTGAATATTAAAAAGCAAACTGGCCACAACCCTTACACTCATAACACACTGATTCCTCTTTAGACAACGTCTTCTTCCTATGATTTTGATTTTGTCTGTTCGGGGGTGCTCTCTTTCTAAAATTCCTTGAGTTATATATGAAATACCTAGTATGTTTATCCCAGAGGGGGAGTGAATAGGACTTATAAATTTCTTTAACCCTTTAGAGATGTTAGGACTGATTTTAATTCAATTTTAGTCTTCTTGGAATTAAACCAAGTGTGCGTATGCTACAAAGTGTCTACTCAAGAATATTGTCAAACATGTGATGTGCAAGAGTAGCTACAAGCTTAATAGTAAAGAGACAAGCAATCACACAATCAATCCACAACACAAGATTTATAGTGGTTCGACCACACCGGGGCCTACGTCCACTTTCAACTATTGAATTTATTAATCATTCTTTTATAATGATTATAAGGTAATGAACACACCTTGATTTATGTACTTAGTGTCTCTGAAAAGTACGACATTGATTGTTTTTGAGTCAAGGACTTACAATCCGTCAACCGGCGTCTCTGATCGATGACACAAGGGATAGGGTATATAGGTAAGCTTTAAGTTACGTGTTTGGTGTCTCCAGAAAGCATGGCCTTGGTTGTCTCCAAGCCAAGGACTTAAGGGACTATGGTATAAATACCAAGGTGGTTCTCAATAACCAAATGTAGTAGTTTAAGTCCAAAGAAAGGAATTAATGTCTCAAAGTATAATGTGGCTTTCAATAGCCAAACATGCCAATATGTATGGTCTCTACTAAAACAAAGAAAGTGTGTGAATGCCTCTAAAGAAGATAAATATATATATAAAAACACACAACAGTAAAAGCCTCTATGTAGACAAATATAAGTGAAGCACAAGAAAGACAATATCTCAAGTAAGGGAACCAATGTACCAATGTAGAGAATGACTCTCAACTAGTTAAATATGGGTGCATGATCTTTACTCAATACTAATGAAGTGTGTAAATGCCTTTAATGAAGGCAAGTAGGTAAATAAATCACACAGCTAAGTATAGCCTCTAGAATAGACAAATATAAGTGAGACTCATAAGGGTTTTATCTCTTGGAATGGTTTTCCAAGGATTCACATGTAACGTAGTAGTAAAGTTATACAATAAGCAAAAGCTAACCATAAATTACCTCAAATGTAAACAAACTCCAAATATAAACAAAAACTTTACCTCAACCTTTTAGGTTGGGAGTTTGTATGCTTGGAGGTGTAGGAGCACTATCATCGATCTTGGCCTATGAGTTTTGGCATCGGGAGTCTCAGTCTGTGTCTAACATTTTTCTTGTAATTGATTGCGTGATTTGCAACCGATTTCGCCAAAATCAATTGTTTGATCCAAAATTGATTTCAACCTGATCATGTCAGTTAGAAGGAGCTCGACGAGTAGATCGTTTTGAGTACTCGTGGGCTCCAAGCAGACGCCGTGATCAAAAGTTATGATCATTTTAAGTTGAAATGACCATACTTATTTTTCAGCTCATTTTTCATTGGGGGGTTTTTGAGCAATTACACCTAGGGACATACATTGGTTTTAAGGCCTTCCTAGGATTAAGTCATGGTCTTCAGGGGTCTCCTAAAATAGTCACACAACACCCATTTGGTTTTATACCTGATTTACCTTTCAGGCTCGGAGATGGTGACTTGACTCTTTCTTGACACTTCTCTTTGGCTCTTCTTGGATTTTTTGCTTGATATGCCTTGGTTTGTAGCACTTAAACCTCTTCCTTGTCAAGGTGATGATCTCCACACTAAACCCTCATAAGCTCACTCATTATACATTACGAACAAATGGAGTAACGTCAAAGTGAAATACGAACGAATTTTGGGAAGTGAATCTCGTCAGCTAGAATGTGTCAATCATATTTCCTTTTTAAAATTTGTTTTAAATAAAATAATATTTTTTACCACTCACGACTCAGTTACTTGGTGGGCCCACCAAAAATTATTTTGGACACAGTGTGTTGCCATGAGTGGAAGACCGTGTACTACCAAGATGGTGGTACAGAGGATATAGCTCCATTTGAGATGATGCATATAAGGGAATTTTGATAATTACAGACTGGTTAAGGATTCTTGGTCCTTGCAAAAACATATTGCTTTGTCTTTGTCAGTATAGCTGCACTAGCTAGTCCCAAAAAAAGGCTTGAAATAGACTTTCTCAAGCTTAGGCCCAATATGTCCTGAGCCTAAATTTAAGCCTATAGCAAAATTTCTCTTAATTTCATGAAATTTTAACCATACCATCCTCAGATAGGTCAGAATTTACCTTCAAAATTTGGCAATTTTTTATGCATCATGAGGGGTATTTTGGTAATTTCAGGATTCTGTCAAGAAAATTCCAAAATTTTTATGTCCATTTTCTTCCACTTTTCTATCATAAACTCTTCTACATCTTTCTCTCCTAGCTTCCCTGTCAAATTCGTGTATTTTTCAGTACTTGAAAGTGTTTAATGAATCCAATTTTGGACTGTTTAGATTAAATTCTTACTTCCGCATGATTTTGGTCTATACTCTTACATCTAATTGGTATTACTAGCATTGTGTGCTGCATCAATTACTCTATATAAAAGAGATTTTTAACCCACGAAGTCCTATGCAGTTCTGAGAAGGAAAAGTGGATAAAATCAGGACTGATATGATGATTTCAGCAGTATAGAGAAATAAACCCAGAACAGAATTGTCAAGAACTAATAATCCAAAGTAGTATAAATCTGACATAAGGAACTGAAGCAGATTTCAGCCAGGTGAAATCTCTGGGTTAGAACTTGGAAAAAAAATAATAATAAATGAAGCTGAGGTTCTAACAGAGTGGGATAGAAATCAGGGTGAAAACCTAATAGCAAGAAATAAGATCAGGATTCACTGTACTTATCTCATGCAAGGAGGATCAACACTGTTATAATGGTTGCACATCAAAGTGTAGTTAAAGATTCTTCTCTTAGAATGGTAGAAGTAACACAATCCTTCAGAAGAGAAATAATGAGAAAAAATCACCAGTACCGATAATAGTTGGGTTCTGCAGAGATAATTTCTTCTCCAATCGCAGAGTAGGGCAGAACTTCCATTGTCTGAGTTGCAGTCAATGGTAACCTCAAATTGTTAACAGAAATCACAATCTTGAAGATGAGTAGCAATAAGTTATCTCAGCCATAATAATTCTCAGCTTCAGTTTGAATGTAACAGAAAGATAACAACAAAGAATGGGATAGATAGGATTTAGGGAGGCCCAGCCTCAACCTAGACCAAAGAATGTGAGGCTGGCCACGACTAAGAAGAAGGATTGGGAGGCCCAGCCATTACCAATCACTAGGGGTGGGCATGGGCCAGGCCATGGTAGGCCCAGGCCTGGCCCTGTAATTATAGTCCAGGTTTCAGGCCAAGGTTTGAGCCCATAAATTTTTAATAAGCTTTGGCTCGGGTCCAGCCCTAACTAATTAATCAGGCCTTGGGCTGGGCTTCGAACTGACCCATGAATTTCAAAAAATATTAATGTTAAGACGTAGGTTTGAACTCTAGACCTATCATGTAATAACTAATGCTTTAACTAATTGAACCACAAAGTTTTACTAGTTTTAAAAAGCATAGAAAATTATATATTTAAATTCTAACTATTGTTTATTATAAAAAATCATTGATTTTACTGGGATTTGAATCCAATACCTATTGTAAAAAACCATTTTTATCCACGAAGCTATGTAATATTGATAATTTTAAAACACTTAATATATTATATATAATACATATATATTATATAAGTAAAAGTTCAGGCCTAGCTTGGGCCAGCCCAGCCCATGCCCACCCCTACCAATCACACAACACAAGGAATCCGTCACAATTCAAAATCAGTTCTCCATTTCATACGTATGGCCATATATATGGGTGGGATTGTGAATGGGTTTAGTAACCCATATTGCCCCAACTTTCATAACCCCAACCCCAAGAGTTGCTAAATTTAAGACCCTCCCTAAATAACAACTTAACGAAAGAGAACACTTTCTTAAAACAGAAAAGAGAATAAAGAGAATAAAAGAGCCAGTTGTTGCCCCCCTCAGAATACCTAAACTCATCATATTCAATCAAGATAATTTTTGGTCAATCATGATCACTTCAACCAATTAGATCTACATAAACACACCGGATCAATTGAATATGATGAGTTTGGTCATATTTGTTATTTCATCCCTTTTTCAGCAAATTTCCACACGGAATCAATTGATTATCTTGATACCAGTGTACTTTCCTATATTTTTAAATATATTATGAAATAGTTTAATCATTAAATTCAAATAACTAAAGACAACCTGGCCAAATCTGCTTCAACTCAACTCACCTCCTCATCTTCTAGTTGTGCTGAATGTGCTTGGTTCCGAACTCTATGAGTTCCCTGCATCACAGAACCTCGTTACTTTTCTCCAGTTCAACATATTCTTGAGTCTTATGTACTCTATAAGCTCACAAGGTATGCTTATTCAGTGTGTGCAATTCAAGGGGAAAAAAACGCATGGTATCAAATACTTCAGTTGCAGAGGATATATAACAAATTGATAACAATGAAAATAATGACAGCATGGTAAAGATGCACTCTGTTGAACAGGACTTGGGTGTGCTGAATCAAAGGTGGCAGAAAATCAGGGGGAGAATATTTTTTTTATGGCATCAGGATAAAGAATGTACTAAATTATGTAAATGACGCTTCTTCCACAGTAATTGTCCTGCAACAGGTCCTCACCCTGGTAAATGGTTTAAAATGGGCACCTCAACTGTCCTGACACAACAATAATTACAACTAGCAGCAAATTACGTACCCCAAGGCATACCCATCTTCTTTAGAGCTTCAAGTGGCATTGAAAGGGCACAATGAAATTCATAGGGGTCAAAGACTCTAAAGTTTACGTCCTATTCAAGCTCAGAGAATGAAAAAGCCAAGGTGCTTGCTGCAAGCTTTCCCGAGTGAATGTTCTAGGGGCAGTATCCATGGTATTAGTGGGATTACTGCATTCCTCTCGATCTGATTTGATAAATGTAGATGGATTCAGCATCCCACTTTCATGATTCGGATGTGGGTGCCAGTTACTTGATTTCCTCTTACTAGTGCCATATCCAATACTTAACGTAAGCTCCACATCATGGTCCCCTTCTGTGTAGAATTGTGAGTCATGAAGGCCACCAATGCTCACCTTATCTTTAGATGGCCTCCAAAAGGTAGGGCCAACTTGTTCTTCAATGGCACTGACATCGGTGGAGAGATCTTCTTCAGCATGTATTTTGAGATCAAAGTCTCTAGGAATTCTGGGAGCATCTCCAGAGCAGCTACTACTCCATTCCAGTGAACTTGGATCAGCTCTCACACTATAAGCTTGATGCAGATTATGACCAGAGTTTGTTATTGCACAATGGTGCCAATTACCAGGAGAGTAGTTATCGCATGAGCCGGTACCAAGGCTCCAAAACCCTGTTTGATTATCCATGTCTGAGAAGTCAGGTCCAGCCTGGGTCACTCGGTAACTCGGATTGACAAGCTGATGGATCTTTAGCCCCTTACTTCCAAGCTCACCCATCAACATCTTCTGAACTCTGTATAGCCGGTGGAGTTCCCTTACCTGCAATTTGTCCAGTTGTTCTGATTAGCATTAGCTTCAGAATGTGAAATTCACATTACTGGTTGTCCATGGTACTCCGACAACGGAATTTGAAACTGGTGAATGAAAGAGAGGACTGTAAGATTTACCCATCAAAGAGACCTTGAGGAAGCTTGAGCAACAGAATACCACTACAGTAGGTGCACAAACAACCAATTTACCCGAACAGGTGATCCTAACCACTCTTGTATTCTGTTTTAACAAACAGAAATATTAATGGGACCATTGAGAAAATAAAAGGTCTACAGAATGGATTCTCACACTAATATGCTTGGTTTGAGTTTTAACTAGGAAAATTTGTAGGTAGCACACATCGAGTGGTGGATCTTAAATCACGTTACGTGTTTGCCACATGTACTGATATTCCATTGTCGAGCTTCCTTAATGGTCATTAACAGGGACCTTAGATTTCCTCCAAAGAAGAGAGGAAGCATGAAGCCAAAGATGTCACTGCACCTGCTCTTTAAAGATCTCCTCATGCATCAGCATTGTCTTCCTAACAGATTCTCTGTTGCATTGTGCAAACAGTCTACCCATGGAGTTTTGAAAATTTTCAATACCAGTCCTATGTATGTTCTCCATCAGCAATATCTTCTGGAAAAACTCCCAAGTATCTGAGGAATTTACTGCATCATGGTTGATGTTCTTTGGTAAGCTGGCTAGGAGATTAACTGCATACTGGAGTTCCATTGCCATGCCTGAAAAATAAAACACATTAATAGCTTTAATGTAACTTATAACAGAATCTAAAACAACATATGTACCAGGTAAACAATGCACAAAAGTAATATGTTTCACGCTTCAATTTATTCCCATGATTGTTAAAATGTTGACAACTGCCCCCATTAGAAAATAGAGATGGTCAGAAATAAGCAGATTAAAGAAAAAGCTATGCTTAAGTAAATATTCTATTTTTGTTTTAAATTTTTTCATGCCGATGGCATGAACTGTAGTGGAGACACAAAAAATCCAATTGTGCTATTGCTTAAAATACAAGTCAAGAGTTGAATGGCACATCTTTGCAACAAAGATAGACATTACAACCTGACCATGTCACAATCACCATAAGTAAACCAGACAACATGTAAAGGAACCATTCCAACTAAACCCAAATAGAGGAGCAACTATCTCTGCACATGCCTCTGGATAATATTAAACCCAATTGCCTATAATCAAAGGGGAAACCTATTTTCAGTCTACACATTCATTGACTAAGTAATCACAAAACTTCACCCAGAAAGCTACTTATGTTTAGCATCCCTATCCCACAAATTGTTGTGTGTCTACAATGGTTTGACAGACCCCGATTGTTTTTGTAATATTTAGAAATAATTGATTTAGCTGAAGAAAAACTTTCTCAATGATGCATTGTTTTCTTAGCTAAACTAATGGAGGGGTTGACAAAAAAAAATCTCTCTATATGATCTAATAAAAAATGGCAACTAAATTTTAAACTTCTATGATGTTTGAAAGGAAACCAGGAGGTGAACCAAAACAAAGAACTAAAGAAAAGAATTTGAATGAACTAGGAAAAGAAAGTGAATTTCTTCCCTATCAGATATCAGTTATGAAACAACACAGCAATCTATGTACTATATAAGAGGAACAAAAATATGTCACACTGACCTAGTAATGATCTTTAGGAGGCTGTAGAAGGAAGAAATCAGTGTATATTGCAGAAGAATGGACAATTCAAAGTAAGAGAAATTATACCCTACTCATCAGCTCATGAGAGAACCATCATCTCCTTTAGGGAAGTTTAGAGATTTAAATAAGCTGTCTAAGGAGTGTTGAGCTTAAGAAGGGTGTCTCCAACGAAGAGGGGTAATATTTCAAGTACAAGACCCTGAGCTAGGTTGGAGGTATTCCTGATGTGGGCCTCTTCTATGACTATTCTTAGGCACAGAGATAAGCTTAAAGTCCATAAAAAAGAGATCAGTCATGAGCTACAATCATGGTTTCCATTACCAGGAAACTGCCCTTAGAGCTCATGATCATCTGCCTCCTTCCCCTCCTTCAAAGTAAGACGCAATCCTATCTCAACAGGAAGAGTTGAAGCAGCACCGAAGTGTTTTTTACTCGATGAAACACAGAATAGAGAGACAAAGATATGGGGGAATTGGAAAAATATAGTAGGTCGCCCAAGGATATAAGAAGAGACAAAATGTCACTAACGGGAATATATTCGACTTGAGAGAGATTGGCTATCTTTTATAAATTGCAATAGAAAACCGACACATGATTTGGTATCGCTTCCACCTCAAGAATTAGATGCGTGGCAGGTCTGTATTGTATATCCATGCAACATGGTGAAGAGAATCTTTCAACTTGAGAAAAGTAGGTGGAGCAGAAAATAAAATAATGAAGATGTCACCCATGCACCCAGGCCAAGTTCAAGCTTCTTCAACATAATTAAATTTAGTATTTAGTATTTAAGAAAATGGCCCCCATAAAATAATGGCATTTGAAAGAGGAACATCTTTTTTACCTGCAAGATACAGCGGCAGGATCCCAAGCGTTTCCTCTGTCGTTCATGGACCATCTTCGTTCTTCTTACCGCTCTTCTCATCCGTCTGCCAAGCCAGTAAATAAACTGAAACTAGAAAAACCTTCAGCCTCTCCCTCTTCAGCATCCATGGCTTAATCTTCGACGGAGAAATCAAAGCAAGAGTCGGTGATAGAATCGGAGAAAATTCCGAAAAAATCCAGCAGGCAAAAAAAAAAAAAAAAGCAGCTCACTTTCCTTACAGAAACAAGAAAGGATCTTGAGTTACCAAAGAAAAGAATAATGATGAAGCTTGACAGGCTGTGAAGGAGGCAAGAAAAAGTGGAGAAACCAATGGTGAAATGAAGGGTTTTGTTAATCTACTATAGTATTGTGAGGACCTGAAAGGAGGATCGAAAAGAGAAGCAAAACAAAACAGAAATCTCACTCTGCTACGTAAGTGCATGTAAGCTTGTAAACGAGGGAGATATTCCAGACAGCTATTTTAGAAGATGCTAAGATGGGGCTTATTCACCGAGACAAGATCTATCTCTCTCTCTCTCTTGTGGAAATTCAATCTATGTACCCTGTACTTTACACCAACTGTACTTCACAACCCATTTCCAGTTCTCAGTAAAAAAAAAAAAAATGTACCATGGATTTGAGCTTTTCTTTCTCTAAGTTCTCTTTCTTGAAATACCCAACTCAACCGGTCAAAACTGAGTGTTTTTTTTTTCCAAAAGGATCAATTTACCGCAAAGGATCTTCTGGATTCTTCTTATTATCGTTAAAGCTAGTCGTTTTTAGGTTTGGGGAAAAGCTAGTAACTTCTTAGGTGGGTCCTCCTCGGATTAAAATTTAAAAATACGTTCCCGTTAGATTTTTGTACTTATTCCATATTGTGGTTAAAAAGATTTGAGACACTGCTCAAATGAGCAGATGCGACTCGTGAAAAGTTGAGAAGTAGCCATTGGATTTTCCTACCAGACCGGAAAAATACCCATCTCGTGCTTTCGGTATGTCGTAAGAAATCTTCAAATAAAAAAAGAAATCGCCCATTCATTCAACCAGCTGTCCTTGAAAACCAGATGAAGATGAAAGGATACCAAGGTGTCCTTTGAAAACCCACAACAAAGTGAGGATTTAAGTGTGATAACCCAAAAAGATCCATCAAGACAGAGAGAGAAAAAGAAGGTGACTTCCATTACTTCGCTTTCCTCAATTTCTAACGGACCAAGGCATCCC
>JAOXJP010052540.1:0-15963 GCA_025762735.1 Platanus orientalis
ATCCCAGTGAGAACCTAATACATTTCCAAAATTTCTCCCTCTCTGCATTATTGACTTCCAAATTCCACAACCATGCCTTCTCCTAATCTCTTTAGATTCCCATACTGATTTCTCACCAAATCTGGCCACTATCACCCGGCGCCATAAACTATCTCACTCCACTCCAAATCTCCAACGCCATTTTGCAAGAAGGACCTTGTTATGAGGACTAATCCGCCTAATGCCAAGGCCCCCTTTGTTAATTAGTTGACAGCATGTATTCCACTCCACCAAATGATATCGATGATGTTCCGCATCATCATGCCAGAGGAATCTTTTAAACATGGTTTCCATTCTATTAGCCACCAACCTCGGAATTATAAATAACGATAGAAAATAATTTGGCATGGCCGCAAGAGTAAGCTTGATCAGGGTTAAGCGACCCCCTTTTAACAATAAGGGAGCTTTCCACGAATCAAGTCTAGAGGATATCTTTTCCATTATCGGCTCCCAAATTGATTTTGATTTGTAGCTTGCACCCAAAGGAAGATCAAGATATGACGCCGGAAGCCGCCCAATTTTGCATCCAAGAATCCATGCCAAACTTTCGATATCGGACTTAGTTCCCACCTGGAACATGTCACTCTTAGCCAAATTAATCCTTAAGCCTGATACCCCCTCAAAACACCCAAGAATACAATGAAGATGTCTTACTTAATTCACATCTGAATCACAAAATATCATTGTGTCATCCGCAAATTGGAGATGTGAGATTATCACCCCGCTAGAATCCACTCTAAATCCCGAAATAAGGCCCATCTTCGCTTTTTTAATCATCCTACTTAGAGCTTCAGATACCATGATGAACAAGAATGGGGATATCGAAGTATTAATCACAATCATGATAATACGACAGAACAATAGTCATCTATCAAACTGAAGACAAGGGTCCAAAACAAATATCGAACTCCAAATAATAATTCAACGCAGAGATCAAAGCTCACAAATTTGATAAATTGTATTAGTCCCGAAAGACCCAATATCCGATGATTCGGAGTGTTCAAAGTTCATTGTTTTAGAAAGGGTTCGAAGTTCATATGGTTTAAAATATTCGAAGTTCAATATTCGGAATTCAAAGATTCAAAGTGTTTTGATTTCGATGTTCAAAGTGTTCGGAGTCCGTAAGGTTTAATATTCGAAGGGGTCCAAAGTTCAATATACAAAAAGTCAAGGGACAAACTTAGCCCAATGTCAATGCCTAGATCGTGGGCCACATAGCGTTGTGACAAGACCTAAAGAGTTAGTAGACACACTTAGTCCGGTGTCAAGGCCTAAATCATTAATTGCCACATTTAGCCCTGTGATAAGGTTCAGAAATTCAAAGTCTAAATGTCACACTTAACCCAGTGACAGGGCCTAAAATAGTCAAAGATTCAAAATCCAAAAATGTTCACATCAATAAGTCTGAAAATTCATATAGTTTCAATAATCGGAATATTTCTATAATCTATAAAACAAGCAAGTGCATCATGGTGTTATAAATCAATCATTTCAAAAACATATAGTTTACTTAGATTCAATGTTAACATATGATTTGTTATTCATAAGTCCGAAGTTACAATGATTTACTAAGATTCACATAGAATCAATGATTCAAACATATAATAAGATTCAAAGGTTCACATATTTCACATAATCACATAGGAAGCATAAAGTTCAATAGAATTAATGAGTTTAATATATTTCAACAGAAATTCAGAAATTCACATGGTATTACAACAAATTAGATCATAGAGATTAACCAATATCAATTCTAATGTTCCAAACAAAAGGTAAGACAAGATTATTTTTTAAGTTTTCACAAAAAAAAAAAAAAAGGATTACTTTTTAAGTTGATCATAAATAGAATAGATGTTAAAGAATTCACAACTTCACACAAATTTTCAAAGAATCAAATAGAAAAATTCATATTTCGCAAGTTCTAAACGATTTCAAGAAAGAAATCAGTCCACACAATATCTAAGATCAATAATCTTTCATAGCATGGGTGTAGGCCCAAAAATCAAACAAGAATCAATTGTCTCAAACATAGATTTATAGAATTTTTCAGAATATTACATACAAATTCACAGAGACTAAGAATTTTAAAAGGAAATTTCATCATCTCAACCATAGGAAGCTAGATCTCTTACAAAAAGGTTTCAATGATCACACATGGTCTTTCAGAGATTTCAAAGAGTTTCCATAACTAAAACACAATGATCAAAGGAATCCAGAAAGAATTTACATCATCAAACCCACAGTAAGCAAGATTAACTTACTAAAGAAGCTTAAGTCCAAATTTTCAAAGAATTAGATCAAGATTTTCAAACATTTCAGAGATTCCAAAAGATTCAACTACCAAACTCTAAAGATCAAAGAGGAATATGCATCACATCATCTATAGTATGCAAGATTTACTTACCAAAGCTTAATCCAAAAGCTTCCAAGCTAGGAACCTTCACTTCACATCCTCAAATCACCTTTTTTTTTGGTACTGACATCTAGGGTCTACATCAATATCTGCTCATTTGACCCAACCCAACCTGAGCAGACCCGAGCAGGCGACTTACACCACGCATTGCTCACGTCATCCCCCATCCAAGAATTTGACCCTAGGTCTTCCTGGTGGAAGACATATGCCTCAGTTGCTAGAGCACTGGGGCGTTGGCTCCTCAAATCACATTGCTATACAATATTAAAGTAGATCTAACATCAAATGAATGAAACTAAGATAATTAAGGAGGAAAGCAAAAGTTCCTAAGATTGGGTTGAACTTCTATATTGGGGAAGAATTTATCTTCCTTCCTAAATCTCTTAATTATCTCTCTCTCTCCCTTTTAATATTCTAAGATGTATAATAGACCCAATGAGGTCATTTAGTGGTTACAAATCGTCACAAACTAAAGTTTACTCGTATGGAGGTCAAATAAGAGCAAGCCACATCATAAAAGTGGCAAAAATTGTAATTTCTGGATTTTTCAACATTTCCAAGCGTGATCGATCACAAGATTAGTGACCGGTTGCACTCGTGATCAATCACAAGATTGCTGATTGATCACAGATCACCCAGAAATTTCCCAAGGGCTTGGCTCCTTCATTCGTGATTGATCGGGCCAAAATCATGGTTTCGTGATCGATCATGAGATCGGCGATCGATCACGTTTCTCCCAAAAAATTCTTCACTAACAGTCCACGAAAAAATGGCCATAACTTATCGCAGAAAATTCGGAATTGAACACCGTTTTAGGCGTTGGAAAGTAGACGTGAAAACCGTTCCAACAAAGTATAGTTCATCCTCTAATTCACTCAGGATTGGTATTAGTGGGCCCAGAATATTACCCCAAATACGATTTCAGGACAGCTTTGAAACTTGGACAAGTTTATAGTCCAACTTAGGTTCTACACTTCTAAGTCAGTCCAAAAGGTTTATAAACCACTCTAAGGTCTGTCTAAAACATGTACAATGACAATTTTACCCTTATACATACAAAATTATATTTTTACCCTTTTAAGACACTGCGGGGTATTACAATTCTGATAAGTTGAAATGGTGAAGGTCTGTGATGACATTTCGATTGAAACTTCTTGTGCCCCCTACACATGGGATCTAGATATGATCAATTTATTCTCATGTTTCATTCGAAATACATGTATAAAAAATAATTATATCCTTACCATCCATTCTTAAGTACCTTGGGTATCTTAAAGGGTATTAGTGATGAGGACATCATGGCTGAGAGACTTTTGGTTATACTTAGTCTTTATTTTTAGTCATTAGTTTTAGTTGTTTTATGTATTTTACATTTATTTATGTCTTATGTAAGGGCGGTACAGAATTTTGAGGGTATTTTAGTCTAGAATTGTCTGATAAAGGTGTATTATGTCTTTTAGCTGCTTGAGGGGTATATTTGGAATTTTTTTCATGTGCCTAGGGATATTTTGGTCCACATGGGCCTATATTGTAATAACCCTAGGCACGAGAGTCTATTTAAGAAGTCCCTCATGCCTAGCTCTTTCTTTTGCATGAGAAATAAAATCAGTTTTGAATTTTCGTTTGAGCTCTCTTCTTCCTCTCTTTGGCGTGAAGACCTACAGCAGCAAAACCCTGGAATGGGACTTGGTTTTCACCAAGTTTAACACAGTTAGTGGATGTCAGCCCCCTCCCTTTGGGTTAAAAGGAGAGTTATCATCATCCTCATCCTTGTTCTAATTTATTTTTTACAGGTTTTGTTTGCTGAAATTCTTGTCCAACTTTTGAAAATTGGTTACCAAGCAATAGAGATCATATTTTGGCTTGATCGAAGCTTCTACAAGGTGTATAACACCTGGGCGACCCTATTGGAATTGAAAGGCATCAGAAAATTTCACTCATGAAAAATTCCCATGGAATTTTCTCAGGCTAGGCGTGAACTAGGCTGTTTGGCCAGTTTTAGGAGTTTGAATACCGGCTCCCACAGGCCGAGATTTTGTCTGATCCGAGACTTCTAGGAGGTAAATAAGGGCTGGGCGACACACCTAGACTTGATCAACTGCTGAAAACTTCGATCAACAAAGACCCCATAATGGATTACTTCAAGGGAGGCAGCACAATTGGAAATCTGTCCAGGTTTTTGTACTCCATCGAATCCAGTGATTTTGGCTACTAGAGGCTGGGATTTTGTAAGGGTCCCTACTAGAAGACACCTAAGGATCATCTCACATCAGAACCAGGTTTAATCTTCCATTCTTTGCTCTATTTTGAACTCGTAGATAAAGTGGTAATCTGATGGCTTGTTGTGGCATATGTTATGGACTGCTAGGGGTATTTCCTGGGTGTTTTCCTAACCCCACAGCCTTGTTTTGAACCCCTAATAATTGCCTAACATTGCTCCTTTGAAACCCTAGCAAACCTCATTGAGTTGCTTGCTTAATCTCCCTATTTGATATACTTTTTTTTTTTTTTTTTTTTTTTTTGCACCTGTAGTGTTTGATAAAATTTCCTAAAGGTATGTCTGCTAGATTTTTATTGGTTGGACAGTCCTACACCCTCACTAATCCCTTGAACATCAACCCTTAGTTGTTTAAAGTGCCTAGGTTAAACACCTTTAGCCTAATCTTTATATTTTCATCTCAATTTCTTTATTTAGCACTTCATTACACACTTTTTTCACAGTCAAAATTTTCTGAACAGCAGGCATGTAGTTCCTATATCTCTAATTTAGTTGGGTATTTTAACATCTTAAATTAGGTTTTATTTTGTTTTCTCTTAACTCTTTAATTACACATCTAGCTCACTGATGAACCACCTAATTTGTTTGTGTTTGGTGCAAGTAGGAATCTAGGTTATAGCACTTTATTCCTTATATGATTTTATGCCTTATCTCTTATGCACACACTTCACTCACCTATATGCATGCTGCATCAATTAGACAAGGAAAACCTTTTTTATTTTAAATCATTCTCTTAATGTTACCAAACAATGAATCAGGATGGGCAGAAAGAATTGGTTTGATTGAAGGATCCAGTTAAGTCTGATATCCAGAGGGCAAAAAAGCTGATTTGATTGAAAGATTAACATAAATAAGGTCCGCTTAAGCAAAATATACGGACATATAAAATGAAAATGAAATAGACATGTATAATGGATCTCATTAAGAAAAAATCAAGGCCATCCGTAAAAGTTCAAATTAGATTCTTCAGAAACAATCAAAGACCAGGACATGGAGATGACTTAGAAGATCCCATGGGCCCAAGGAAGGTAAACACTGAACTTGATCACAACTTTGCATAGGGTGGGCTAGGACCATTACAATTTTGCAGCAGCTTCTGTCTTTGCATTTTTGTTAATTTAGTAATCTCAGCTTATTCACCAAAATTAAACATATCAGATAGCAGAACTCCTGCATATGAAGTTTTAAAATTTATGGGACAATCTTTCTAGTTGGCCTATCCCAAAGAATATGGACAACCCCGGTATCTTAATATTTAAATATGGCAGATTAGGAGGTAGCCCAGCAGGGTGCCACTTCCATGCACTCTCATGTGGAAAATGTGATGCAGGACAGCCTAGTGATGGCTGCTACCCAGCGGGTTATGGGCCCACAAAGATACTATGACAGGTTTCCAATCAGATTTTATTCAAAACACTCGATAGGCCAAGATCAGAATGTAAAGATTCCACACTATAGCTCAAAGACAGAACCTTAGGAGACTTATAAATAACTAAAAGAAACTAGATCAAATCACACTGTTCTGCCTAGAAATCAGATTTAGAGATAACCCAACAATGCAATATTGATCCCTTAAAATCAGAAAACAGGCAGCATTATAACCAATTGAAGAAAGGCAAGATAGAAGGCCCAATAAAGTTATATGGCAGTACCCGAATAGGTTCGAAAACTCTGTTATGTATAGGAGTACCCAAAACAGTAAGTAATGGAGGATTGGATGTATATGCCTTTATCCGAGGGTATAGAATCACCCAAGAATTTAATAATAAGGTAAAAACAGTATAGGTACCTTCAGGATCAAGAACCCAAAACAATACAATAGAAGTCAATGGGACTGATATTAAAGGCTGCAGAGATTGTGGTTAAGAAAAATAAGAAAAAAAAAAAGGAAACAGAGGTTTGAATAAAGGGTTTGAAACAGGGATTAAATCTGAGTAGAGGTTCAGGTTAAAGGTAGCAAAGGCTGGGTTTTCTAACTGCCACAGGTGTGGTAAATTTTGGGAAAGAATCTGCAGAGGTTTGGGAAAGGAAGGAGGGACAGCAAGAAGTATTTGGGGGGTTCAGATTTAGGCTGTAGCAGACCCAACAGTAATGGTTTCTCAGTAGAAAGAAAACCCTCAGAAAAGAGGTTCTAACTAAGCCCCACTTGACAACCCAAGTAATTGGGGTTTTGAACAGCAACTTCAGAACAGTATATATAGGGACATAGGGGCTGCTGAAAGGTACAAAAGGGATGGGTTTTATGTTTCAGACACAAAACAGAAAAGGGCTTGGGTTTTATAGGAATCGCAAGGCTTAGAAAAGAGGGGTTTTGAGATTTCAGACTTAGGACAGAAAGGATACCATTTAAGGCAGCCACACGGTTCTAAACTTAGGTCTCTTGGGATCTAATGTTGAAACATAGCAAAGGATATTGGTCTAGCCATGGCCACAAGGTTTGGGGATTCAAGAAACTTCAACAGGATAGATTCTTGAAGGGATTTGAAGGTGTTTAATGGTGAACAGCAGTAAATAGATCAAGAAATCGGGAAGCACCACCAAGGTTCCAGAATTCTTGAACAGAGAACCACCAATAAGCAAAGAAAAGAAGAAGGAAAGAAGGGAATTACCTGAGTTGCAGCATCTCACCACAAGACGGGACCTTCGCCTCTCACCAAACTTGAGCAAACCCATGGAATCTCTTCAAGGGGAAAACCATTCTCTGGTTGGAAGAAGACACCCAGCCGTGGCTTCAAACTTCAAAAATCTTTATTCTCTTCCATCCATTCCATACATTAGTCGACCACTTGTTTTAAAGAACCCAATTGCATATAATTTAGAAATTGCCAAAATTAGAAACCTAAGTCTAACTGGACCCTTACATAAGACTTCCTAGTAACTCACTTTCTAAAAGAAAATAGGCCAAAGCGTGGCCCTCTTTAGGACTGTCGATCACCTCTTATTTTAACTTATATAATGTTGACTAAAATACCCAAAAACAAAAGCTTAAAAGACCTCCATATCCTAAACCTATCAAAACAGAATTTTTGTTTTGTTGATAAGTTATCAAAACACAAAATAATTAAGTGAAGCACTATTAAAAGACTCTACTAGCAAACTAATGACCCCCCATGATGTCCAAGAAAGAGTATTCCATAGCTAGCCAAGTGTGGACCCCACCAAGGCACATGTGTGTTCTTAAACAATCGCAGGGAATCAAATTTAATTCAATTGAATTGACAAATAAATAAAACAATGATGGAACAAATTCAAATAATAAACTAATAAACAATTATTTCAAGGCATTAATCTCTATTGCAAGAAATAGAAGATGACAAGTTTCAATCTTTTATTGCAGAGAATCAACCAAACCTGCAAAGAATTTAAATAATTCAAAACAAAACTCTTGAAGACAAAATTATAAATAACTTTTCAGTTTAATGTTGAGGTGTGTCCGAAGACACTGTCCTTAACAATATCCGCCTCCCGATAATTGGTGCGGCAAGATATAGTAGATGACCGTCCCAGGATTCAATGACACTGGCTACTCCAACCCGCACAGTATAAGAAGTCCTTCAGCGAATGGCAATAAATGTGGTTCAAACCCGACTAAGTACAACTGAAGAACTCTTGATCTTGATTGCAGAACAACACCAAAATGATTTGTAAAGAAAATTTGAGAGAGAGAGAGAGAGAGAGAAAGAGTTTTTCCAGTATGTTTACATGAAAACCTTGCCCTAAATTTATAGAATGTGAAAAGCCACTTTGGAGATGTGTCTATAGACAGTTAGACACCCCTTTGGTCATGAAAAGTCACACATAAATGTCTATAGACACATCTTACGTCTCTACATAAAACCCCATGCACGAATCTTCAACGTTCGGAAAAAATTTTCTATTATTTACAGCTCGAGCAGTTGAACTTGAATTCAAACGCTCGAGGTGGTATGTGTCGAGCGCTTGAACTGTTGTATTTATCTTCAAAATACAACAATGTGTGCCCCACTTGGTCTTTAATATCTGCATCAAAATGGAAAAAGTGTTTTCTGCTACGTATTTTGTTTCTACTAAAATAGTCTAAACTTCAACCTGTGGTTCCAATACATGCTAGGGTTTAGGGCTGACAAGGATTAAAGCATGGTACAGATAGAAAATCCAGAGGATCAGCTTGGTGGTCTAGATTGGTCACTACATCCTTCCACATGGCTAGAAGATGGAAGAGAGCCAGCAAAGAAGTTTGGACAATCTGTCGATGAGACCTTTTCCCAAATTTCATAATTCACTAATTAATATCAAAATTTAGTACATCATGAATGAGAGATATTTTATAAAATATATAATATATGCAACAGGATATACAACTTTGTGTAATAGAATGCTGTATTGCATGCATTTGAGTATCTTTTTATGCATGATGTACCATAGCTACACAAATCTCTCAAATGTAGGTAAGCTATATCAATCTGTTGAGTTTAATTTGTGGATCTCCAAGATTGACTAAAAAATGCTGATTGCTAAATACATCATCTACTTATTTAAGAAGATACCAATCTCTGACTTGAAAAGTGTAGATTCATGAATCCAGGTCAGAAGCAATTGGGTATAAAATTACAGCTTCAAATGTACATACCAATAAGATCTGAAGAAACAAAGATAAAAAAGAACAATCAAAAGAAATTACCTTCACTGCAATGATAGCATGATCAAGAAGTGGAAGTAGATTAGGATGGCTAAACAGGGCCGATACACGGATCTCCTCCCTCACCAACTCTAACTGCTCACTATTTTGAATTAGGACTTTCTTCATCGCATATGTACCATTATCTAGCCCACCATAGAAGATCAGTTAGAACTTGAGCCCATAGTTCAATTCGTTGACATCTCACATCACAATCATGATTTCACATCTTCAAGTCCACATTTCCAACCAAGAAAAACAGAAAACTATGGCGGAGGGGAAAGAATATCAATTCAGATTCAAACAATTGGCATAATTCCTATTTTCAATCGTCTAAGAGACAATAGCTCACTTACTAACAAATGTGAAAAATGGGATCATGATAGAAATGCACAACCATAAAAAAAGAAGCCAAATAAAATAATTGCCAGAATCATAACTGTAACTAGATTAGGAACAAAAGAGCAATTCAGAATAAGAAGATGTAGAGATACATTTTTCCCTACATCAATTTAGCACACTTTTTCAGAATAAAGTTCAATTCACAATTTGCAATACAAAAGAAAAACAACCAAGCAAGTTTAAAAGAACTGAAGGAAACCCATTTTCCCCAACAACACAATATAACAATTGTCACCAAAGAAGGGGGAAAAAAATCAACCTTCCACCACAATTTGTGCTCAAGAGCTTTCAAATATTTAGAACAAATATTTCCAAAAACTGGATATATCATCTTTCAGATTCCGAATGAAATAAACCTAAAAAAAAGATTCCTGAAACAGGAAAACCAACAAAAACCCAATAAAATCCATGAAGCTAATAAGAAAAATAGATCTGACCTGAAACATGAGATGGGTCCTTGAATTTCTTCCCAACAGCACCACCAGCAGCCGGGTCATTACCAATCTCCTTAACGAGATAAACATGCGCTAACCCACCTTCCCCAAGCTGCCTCACGATCCTGAAACGGTTCTCATTGATCCAAACATCTCCCCCGCTATTAACTGTATCATACAAAGCATTCAAACCAGAAAACGAGCAACCCATCTTGGTTTGCTCTCTCTCTCTCTCAACAGATCTTCAATTTCTACTGTCCTCTCTCTCTCTCTCTCTCTCTCTCTCTCCAAACAGATCTTCAGTTTCTAATGTCAAACCGACACATCTCACTTAAATTTTTTTTTTGTCCCCAGATTCTTACGATTTACAAGCTCTCTCAGATCTTCTCAAATGGCAGTTACCAAATAAATAAAAAAAGATCTTCTCAAATGGCTGTTGTGTTTTGCACTTACAGGGTGGGATTAGGTACGGAAATCAGATTTTCTGATGTATTAGAATGAAATCAGGGGGCTGACACATCAGTGCCGAAAAGTGAATTTCACTTTTTGGGATGTGCTTATCACTTTTCAATGCTGATGTGTCCACCCCCTCGTGCTTTCCTACCTAATCTTTTCCGTATGTTTACAGTGATAAATTTATAATTCTAAACTCAATACTGACCGTTCATTTACTAGGCCCCATTCAATGGGTCAGTGGTCCTACCTCCTGTATGAATCTTCTTTCCAGCCATTGACTCAACCCTATTTTGAAGAAGAATGATTGTCTGTGATGGCACAGACCTCTGTAGGTGTGTCAGGGATTGACACATAACGTTGCAGTGATTTTCTTCTCTTTTTAGACACCTACTTTTTTCTACTGAACAATTTTTTGGATGTTTAACCTCCATGTCAACTTATAATTCATCATAGGCATTAAAGACTTTTGCTTCGCAGAACATTTGAGGGGCTTTCGTAAATTGTAACTAAATTTTTATTTGGCTCAATTGTCTTTGGCCGGATGTGTCCAGTGTCAATCAAGCATCAATTTTGCATTGATACATGACAAAAATAATGAAAAGATGTTTTTACTATCGGTTTAGAGATTACAATTCACTGTTTTTCATCGCGTGTTAGCACAAAATTTGATGCGTGATGGACTCTGGACACATCCGGACTAGAGACGATCCGCACTGAATTTTTCCAATTCAATATGGACCCACAGAAGGAATCTATGGATGTGCCTATATCTCTAGGGTTTCTCTAAATCTAGTAAAATAAATCTAAAAGCTTAATAGCTTTGAGTAAAAAGCAGGGAACTTCATGCATGAATTAGTCAAATGAATCTCCAATCTCAATTTTCAAAAAATAATAATAAATAAAAAAATAAAGAAGGCCCTTATGATAGTTGATGGGGCCAAAGCCCATGGATGAACACAGCTAGGATCTACCGGTCCTGGTCACAGATCACGATGCAGTTGATCAACTTATGCTTATGCTTCACGGAAATGTACAACAAGTTCCAGAATTTCTTGTCGGCTTGGATCCATGAGCACATGACCCAAGATTTTGCTTTAATGAATTAGAAACAGTGTCTTATCAAAAATAAATAAACAAATAAATAAAAATAGAAACAAGGTTTTAAATGGTGGGTCATCAAGGTATTGACCTTCTGGGTCCTAGCGTGGGAATAGAATCTGGGTTTCCAGACCACGCACTATTCTGTCATGGGCTTTTTATAAAGGGTTGTGTTGAGCCCCCTGTCCTGAAGATTGTTAGGGTAAATTGAAGATTCACAGCTAGGATTGCAGAATTAACAGCCCATGTGAGATTGGAATATTTTATTATGATGAATAGTGGCTGCAATCTTTGTTGTAGAGCCTCAATCTATTTTATCAACTCATTCTTTATGGGCCTTGTGATTGTAAATTTCAGGAGCATAATGGAAAGGAGTTTATTGTTCCTCCAAAACCTTAGGTTCAGTTCAAAGAATGGGTCTATCAACTTGTTTTTCTTCTTGATCAAGCTCTTTCCTACAAGCCTCACCCCGGTGGGGTGCCCGCCAAAGAGCCTCTGACAGTCAAGTTAGCAGAGTTAACAAAGTAGTTGCAAGAAAGAAATTCAACTAGTGATTGCACCTCTTTTGGTTGAATTTTGATGTTATTTTTATAGAGATGATCAGTTTGAATCCAGCTATTTTGGGGATAGGCTTGATCCTTCTGTTGTTATTTAACTGATACTCCTCCCTTATCGCTCGGGAGTTAAACAATTCGTGATAATCTTCCATTACTCGGATTTGACTTATCCTTCCTTGTATGGCTGTTCTCACCCTCCTTATGGTTTAGGATTAGATCTTGTTTTGGTCAAGATTCTGCTCATAAGCTGGGTTCTATCATGAAATTGCATGTGGATTATCTTGGGACGACTTTTTAGTATCCCAAAAGATTTCCATTGCTCCTTGGGCTGGGTTGGCACCTTTGGAGCGAATCCATAAGCTCAGGTATGAACTTGACATATGCAATTTCACAATCGATGGATGATTTTTGCCCACTACAGGTTTGGTTTGTTCAATATTGGGCATGAGGTTAGCCCATTAACTTAAAGAACCTAGATTAATTCCAAATTGCTGACCAATCATCACCGCACGAAGTTAATGAGTCGAGCTTTGCATAGCTCAACTCAGGTTCATCACACAAGGCTTAAACTTAGGTTTAGCTTAGCCTCATCATGAGCTAGAGATGCCAATTTTAGGCTTAGCTCAGCTCAGTTCACTGAACTCAAGCTTACTTCTTCTGGCCCAAATTATAAAGCCCAATATCCCATGAGTATATATATGTGTGTGTGACATTTAATTTTTTTTGAGAGATAAGAGGATAAACTTTATTGAAAAAAATAAATGAAAGAAAAAAAAAAAAAAAAAAAACAAGAGACATAATCGAGACGGTGAAAGAAAAAAGTGAAAAGAAGAAACAAACAACACAATTACATATCCTCACACCAGATTGAGTACCAAACAATTTCCTCAAAGTCAGCTCTAATGAAAACCCAATCGAACAAAGATTTGTAAATTAATAAAATAAGCTCTGATTCCAACCGAGCCCTATCCTAAAAAATATGATCATTCATTTCCTTCCATAATCCCCAACAAATAATGCTAGGGAGAGCACGCCAAATGATAAGATGCATCTTATCCACATCTTTAATCCACCAACCTCGCAACAAATCCTGGAAGTGGTTTGGGAAGACCCAAGAAACTTGAAGATGAGAGAGGAAAGACCCCTAGAACCTGTTAGCCATAGGACAATGTACAAAAAGATGGTTGACAGTTTTCGCCTCTTTTTTGCACAAGACACAATGATTTGCTAAGCTTTATCCCTTACTTTGAAGATTATCAAGGGATAAAATTTTACCTAGATATGCATTCCACAAAAAAAAAGACATTTTGGATGGGATACCTAGGTTCCAAATTCTTCTACTAGGACAGGAGGCCACCTCCAAACACACTAAAAGCACATCATAACAAGATTTAGTAGAGAAGATGTCCTTGGAAGGCTTCCAAACCAAGCAATCCCTCCTGCTCATTACTAGTCTAACCCTAACCAGTGCACCCAAAAGACTACAAAACTCTCCCACCTTCCAATCATGGAGATTTCTTCTAAACTTAGGACTCCACACATTCACCTTAAAATCAAAGTAGCTAAAAACCTTGTTATGCTTGTTTATAGCTAAGGCAAATAGGTTGTCGGACTTGTCCTTCAAGGGGAGATCTCCAATCTAAAGACCCTCCCAAAAAAAGATATCATGACCCATACCTAACTAAAATCTAATCAAACTCCAAAAAAGATCCTTAACATTAAGGATTGACTTCCAAATCCCACACCTATGTCTTCTACGGGGGGGACTTGGGCACCCAAACCAATTGCTCCATAAACCATGCCACCACCACTCTACACCATAAAAGTCTTTCTCTCCCGACCAAACCTCCAAAGCCACTTGGCTAATAAAGTATTATTATGATGACGAAGCCTCCTAATACCAAGACCACCCTCTCTAATTGGTTTGCACACAACTTCTCAATCAACAAGATGATAATGATGATGCTTAGGGGAGTCATTCCATTAAAAAGTTTCTCATCAATCTTTCAATCTAATAAGCAATTGACACAAAAACAATGAAGAGCGACAAGAAATAATTAGGAATTGACGCAATAACAACTTTAATGAGGTTTAATCTATCACCTTTGGAAAGAAGAGAGGCTTTTCAAGACTCTAGTCTACCTTCAATCCTTTCAATATCAGGGTTTCAAATAGCTTTAGACTTGAAGGAAGCCCCTAATGGTATCCCCAAATAGGTAGATGGTAGATTCCCAATTTTGCATCCCAAAATCCAAGCCAAGGAATAAACCTCCCCCACTCCAAACATTTCACTCTTAGTAAAATTGATAGGCAATCCAGTAACCATTTCAAATACATACGAAATAAACCTCAAATAACCAATTAGACTCAAATCAACATCATAAAAAATCATAGTATCATCAACGAATTGCAAATGCGATATAGAGACACTCCCAAACCCAACGACAAACCCCAAAATATATCTCGACTCAGCTTTTGCAATCATTGAAATAAGCACATTAGAGACCATAATGAAAAGATAGGGAGAAAACGGATCACCTTGCCTCACCCCTAGAACTATGGAAAAATCCAGTAGGATACCCATTCACCATAATAGAAAAAGAGCTTGTCCGAACACAAAAGAAAATCTAGCTTCTCCATTTCACCCCAAACCCCAAACGAGATAGAATGTAATGCAATAAATTCCAATTTACATGATCATAGGCATTTTCAATATCAAGCTTGCACATCACTCCACATCGACCTGATCCTAGTACAACTCGGCTCAGGCTCATTTAGCTAAATGAGTTTAATTGGAGGCCCATGCTCAACTTTGTGAGCTTCAAATGAGGCTCATGCATGCTCAGCTCATGGCGAGCCGAGCTAGCTTGGCTCATGGAAAGTCCTATTTATCACTAGTGAATTGGCCTTTAGCGGTTTAGCTAACCCAATACATTACCCTTTTTTTATTTCCTACTGGGTAAAGGGTTGGAGTTCTAGCCAATTAATCCTACCTGAAATGATGGTTTGTTGTGAATCAAATTATACTTGGATTAGGGGCCTCAAGTTGATCCTCATTAGGGAATAGTGGTAATAAGGTTTGGTAACTAAATGGATAATGAAGATAGGATAATGATTGTTTGTGTTGACATAGACCTCTATAGGCGTGCCATTGAGTGACACAAGATGTGCTCTTTTTGACCACCTACCTTTTCAACTGAACACTTTTTTGGACATTTCTACCCCCCAAAACAATACATGTCAATTTATAATTCACCATAGACACTACAAAGGCATTTTCATCACAGAACATTTTCTTGCAGAAGATATATTCTCAAGATTTTCAAACTTCTCAATGATTTAGATATTAATCCTCCATGACTAGACTTCTTAATGATTTAGATACTGATCCACCATGACATAAGAAATATCATCAAAAAATGCTAGCATATCATCCATCTCCTCAACAATGTTTAAGTCTTGTCCACTAGAAGAAATACAGACAAAGCCGCCCATACTATTGCCAATAGCTATTATTCATATGTATACTTCATGAAACACCTAAGAAATCCCAAATTGTATCACTGAAATATTTTATCTGGAAAGATTTAATGCTGAATAAATCAATGAAAGAGCAACAACTCCTCCAC